>VWZN01008032.1:323725-334691 GCA_013396955.1 Regulus satrapa
AAAAAAAAAAAAAACAAAACGAAAAAGGAAAAAAAAAAAAAAAAAAAAAAGAAGTCTTTTATCACTCCTTCACTCAAATGGTGGGGCCAAATCACTGTGTGAGATACAAGGACAGGGAAACCAGGCAAATAATCCAGCTACTCTGCAAAACTCTTTTTAAATACTAACATATTAAATACTCATCACAGCCTTTTTATTCAAGGACATTTTAAGTTTACTCTCCTTTGAGCTCTACTGTCAAGATCCTTTTCTGTTGCTGGGTCTATAAAAATGAGATACCAGCAGCCATTTCTCTCCTCAAAGCTGTCAGGAGCAAGTGCTGCACAGGGCTGCTCACACAACCTGCACACAGAGGTTGCTGAAGGCAACTGAACCCTCCTGAAGCCAGCAGGTTCTGCTGACAGAGGTCCAAAAAAAGCCCTTCCTTTTGTCTGCTGCCACACAGACATTGAGTCTGCTTTCTCAAAACAGAGTGCTACCTAGTCAGCACCTAGTCAGGAGAAATCAAGCTCTTACCGAGGAGACACCTTACTCTTCTTCCCTCAAAAGAGGGATTTCTCTTTTGAGCTGTCTGGGAATTTTGGAAAGGGCAGCAGTGCAAAAAGAAAGAGGAAGAGGTCTATACATGGTCCTGCCAGCTGTCCTACAGTCATTTCTGACAGATTTTTTCAGACAAAAAGCATAGTCATGGGAAGCATTTATGCTGGTTGTATGGAAGAGGTAACTTTTTGGAAAGAATCGGGTGTTTGCTTTAGATAGAGGACATGCTGTGCAGCTTAAGGACAGCCTTAAGGACATGTACTGACGTCAGTAAATAGAAGGCCTTTTCAACCTTTTCAGGATTTTCTCCAAGTCCTGGAAGCCTGCACAGGGACAAACCACACAGTCTGTACTGTGACACATTCTTGCATTCTTTGGAAACAGAACTGGAAATTATTTATGGGAAGACTTTGGATGTACAAATGTCACCTGGCATTCTCATAATTATGTTCCTAATTAGGGTTGGGTAGGAAGTTTTAATTTAAGTCATCTGTGGATGGACTGTGGAAAGAAAGCTATGGAGACAGATGCACCTTTTTGACTGGCAGGGGAGTTTCAAAACTACAGCTTAAGAAAAATAAAAAAAAAAAACCAAAAAACTTTATTGTCACAACAAAATGACAGCTTGTTTTTAAACTAGACTGATAGGAACATTTCCATTCCAAAAAGTTTTTACAAAAGCATGTGAGCTCTTGTATAATCAGCAGTACAATACTGATGAACTGTAGTAATGTACACACAAAATCCTTGGCTAAAATCACAGTTGTGTAACATAAACAAGAGTTTGCTCAGATGAATCTTGCAGAGCATCGATTTCCTTGATGTTTGGGAAGTTTACACGCTTGGTTTGCCACCACTGTACTTGTCACTGAGGGCATATGCCTATTACAGAAAGATGACAGATGAATCCTTCCAAGCAGTTACCATTTTCTTTGCTTTATGAAGCCCTGTCACTTTGACAATAGCTAATATATGTCATTCACACCAAAAACTGAATGAAAAAAAACTTTTAAAAAAATACAGATCCCCTTATAAAAAGTAGCCTTTTACAAGGTTACCAAACTGTTCACAAATTATCTTTTCTGGGCTTCCACATACAGAGCAATTAATTTCACAAACAAGAAAAAAACCAGCTGCATCATTTTTAACACAAGGTTAATTTCTGAATTTTTGATAGGCAGCTCTTCTGTGCTTGATGTTTTCAAAACATAGCTGCAGATGCTTAAATTATATATAAAAATCCTACGAGTTTACATCAGCTTTCTGTATGTGGAATATAGCCAGAACATCCTTGTGCTCTTCTCCTTTCACCTCTTCATGCACAACACTTACATTTTTGGGTATTCTAATTACACTAGAATTATCAAACAACATGTACACCATTGTATCAAAGGTAACATAGGCACCATACAAAGATCCTAAATTAGTTGTGTTAGAAAGAATCAGACAGAATATCTGTTAAGAAACTCAGCATACCATGCTGCTTATTAGTCAAGGCACTAGTGGTTCAAATAGTAGGCAAATTTGGGATTATAAATCTAGCACCAATGAACCAGATATGCTTTCTACTTTGTTCCAGTGGAACAATTACAGGATTATTGCAATAAACTTTGTGTTAATTTGCACCTTGGATGACTTTCAAAAACAGCAAACAAGATACATGAGCTGTTATATGAAGTGTCAAAACTAAATCTTGGAAAAATTCAAGTTTACTTTCAGGATTAGTGGCAAATAGCCTTACAGTGACAAGAGGCATGCAACAAGAACACATACAGTGATAGCTGAAACTTGGGCAGAGTTTACATAGGTGACAGCAGGTCGATGACTGAGAGCATTTTTCCAAGAAGAAAGCAGCGAGAGCAAGAGCTCAGGAATTGAGCCCCCTTGGCAAAATGACTTGATGAGAAAAAGGAAGAAAAGTGATGAAGTCAAAAAACAATGCACAAAAAAAGAAGATATGATTATATCAATCACTAGACAAATGTTGAATATTCTTCTCCTAAGATGAAGAAGAAATGTAATCCTTATGTCAAACTGTTAGACTTGACTTCACCTTATTAAAATATGGACACAGAACAAAGTTTGAGAGGTGAGGTGGAATTCTGAATATCTAAAAAAAAAAATTTCCTATGAAGACCAAGAAGAGTGTATGCTGAACACTCAGTAACATCACAAAATCAATCACACAATTGATAGCATCTCATGGAAATATTCTGACTATGGGACTTATGCTCCACCTAAATTATCAAAAGAAATTGCCCATTTTTATTTTAAAATTTGTTAAGATTTACATTTATTTTAAAATTATTCTATCTGGCATAACATGACTTATTACACTAGTGCCCATAAATCATGCAACTCTGCTTATTGCTTATCTTTCATGGATAATTAATTTGGACACACATAATTTATAACATTATCATATATGCATGAACAGTTTAGCATTGTGTGTTTTAATGATATCAACATATAGCTGAAAAAGACAGTTCTTCTGATTTACAGCCACAGCTGAATTGAGAGCATTAGTAGCTGTAATTGAGATTGTGGAACTTGACTAGCTACCTAGGGAAAACTTTTACTGTGCAACCTGCATATTAAGATCTGTAAAACTAAAATACTTTTGGATTCTTGGCTACAAAAGCCAACCAGAGAAGTCATCAAAATCCACTTCCTGCCATACAGCAGTATTTACTTTCTCTCACACCTTTCATCTTTATCGTTTTTTCTTCCTTTCTTTTCCCTCTGCTTGACCATCTTGCCCAACTTTACCTTTTTCATTTTCTTCTACTCCAAACTTAATTTATCCGTCCTCATCTATTTATTTCCAACCACCCCTTCTACAAAGGGGAAAAAAAGATATCACCAGGTTTGAAAAAAAAAACCACCTCAACATTATAGAAAGGAATTATCAATTTCAATTCACTACCCATAATGAAGCACAGCAGGAGAAAGTGAAAGATCAGCAAAGCACAGCAAGATAGCACAGATCTGTAACAGGCAATTTTGCTGGAATTCACATGACAATACGTGGAAACAACGAACACTGGCTCTGGCCTTTCTTGAGTCATTACAGGAGAGCCACACAATTTAATGTCAGACTTCAAAAAAATGCTATGAAATCTGTAGATAAAGACCCATTTCTATACCTATTAATGCAGGAATGCAGCTGGATAAATACAGCAAATTTAGCAATAATCCTATTACACTAGAGGTGATGAAAAATTTTAATAATCATCATCTTCAGTGTGATGTTTCTCTTTTGGTCTTCATCAGACAACAAAATAAGTACAAGAACTTGTCATGCACTATAAAGATCAAAAACAAAACATGGAATCCAGCAAGACAAAGACTAGATCGTAAGACAACAACACTGCATTGCTCAAATAGGCCAATGCAAGAAGCCACGTGCCAGACTATTTTCTTTCTTACATGTATCATATTCAAAATTACCAGGAGTTTACAAAAAATATTCAAGAATGGTAAAACACACAAACTGTTTAGACAAACACATTAGTAAAGAACACTAAAGTATTTGGCCTGGAGAAATAACTTCAAACCTAAGGAGCACCTGAATACTATTAGTTTCTTTGTCAAACATTCATACAACTGGTTTTCCTCTTATGCTACATCATAATTGTTACATTGAACTATTTTCTTACCAGCTTACACACAGGTATTTTTTTCTATATTAGGTATATATATAGGCATATATTGGGTATATATTAGGCCCTGCAAATAAGAGGGCTTTAGTTTATTATGCTTTACATGACTAACACTTCAATGAAGGTGGGGGTTGTTTCCAGGCTTACCCAGCCAGTTCCACTTCCTTGGGTTTTAGTGAACAGCAGTGATGACCCTTGTAACACTGCCCACGATGACATCCAATTCTTTCTGTAAATAATGGTAAACAAACATAAAATAAATTGACTCTGAAAGCAGATATTTAAGCCGTTGATCATTGCTGCTCAGCTGACCTGTATGTTAATATAGTCAAGCACATATACAGTCATTAGTGGCATCAGTAAGTCTTAATTGCCATCATATTTGTAGAAGGGAACATATGTTAACAATCCCAGCCTGACCATGAAAGTCTAAATCAAACAAAGCTAATTAGTAGTAGAAGCAGTTCACCAAGAGAAACACCATGCAATTATAATTTCAAAGGGGCTAATCTGGAACGCTCAGCTCACTGTGTATTTAACAGATCTTGCCAAACTACTACATAATTCTGAAATTCATTGATCTGAGATACAACTGTCCCATGTTTATGTAATAAACTAATTTATATTGGTAATAACATATTTGCTACGCATCTAAAAAATTAAGAGAAGGAACGAGTTGTTCCAGTTGTCTGACTATTTGATTTTATGCCAGCAGACCCATCCTCCTGAGGTTATTAAAAGAAAAATCTTGACAAGCCCTGAATATCTATTCTCATTGCCCCACATGAATTATTACTGAACAACTCTCAAAGTGACAGGATGGCCAGGTTGCATATTTCTGTTCAGCAGTGCAACAATCCAGATCAATGACTCCAGCAGATGCAACGTAAATGATGACAGCACATTGCACCAGCAGCAGCTTACACAAGCTACTGTCCACCCAGCCCAACCAAACTCTTAGAACAGCTCTGAGGAACCAAAGTGGAGGTCAGATGTGCTGCCCAGCAGCACTGGAGGAGGTCAGGGTGGGTCTACAATAGCAGCTGTTGGTTGGCTATTTAGTCCTCAGGACAAGCATGCTTCATGTATCATAGGTCTGGGAAACACTGAACTAGATATAACACACTGTTAGGTCTAAAACATTAAATTAACAACAACAAAAAAAAGAAGGGGGGTGGGGGGGAGAGGAAGTGCAAGAAGAATTTTGAATAATCATCATCTTCAGCGTGATGTTTCTCTTTTGGTCTTCATCAGACAACAAAATAAGTACAAGAACTTGTCATGCACTATAAAGATCAAATTAACTCTGAGGATGTGTAATATTTGTCATTGAGTCTTTGCAAAACACCAGAAATGTAGTTAGACAGCATGACTTGATTACACATTATGATTTATAGTGCAAATTGCTTCCTGGGATGCAGACAAAAGTTAGAAATGAGGTCATTCATCACCTACAAGAGACTGACATAGGGCAATACACTGCTCCACACCCTTCACAAGCACAGTGAAGGAAGAATCAGAGAGCACATGGATGTGGACTCCTTGGAAGTGAAAGGGCAGCAAGTGAAAGTCTGAAAGCTCCTCTTACACCGATTTTAGCCAAAGAACAAGACTCACTATAAGCTAGACAGATTTGCTCTTAAGTATATCAATCAATCATCAATCCCATTTTAAAAAAGCTGTCTCTCATCAATACACCTTCATGAAATGGCTGGCCTGTGTGAAGCCTCTGGCTCTCTGCAGTGCATTACCTTTAGCTCACTGGGACAAACACATGGGGCACGGTTAAGCTGCGTCATACAGGAAAACCTCCAAGGCAAATTCAGACAAAAAGTAAGAAGCTGCAAATCCCAGGATGCTGTCCTAATACCAAATACCTTTCTTAAACCCTAAGCACATGCACTTTTCAAGTCCAAGACTTACCGAACTTTCTTCCCATTTTCTGTAATTTTTGTCACATTTAATAAACCATACTTTTCTTGACCCTGTAAGATAAGAATAAGACGTAAGAAACATAAAAGAATATCTGCTTCTGTTAACATCACATCACAGAATTCAATCCCCCAAATAATCAATTCCTGGCAATGGGCCATCTTTGCTCATGTTATAACTTCAAGAAACTGTCTTTAAGCATATTTAAATATTCAGAGATCAGCAAAATCAGAATTCCTCTGGGAAAGCACTTATTACTGTTCAGAGGGTAAAAAGCTTTCCTTCATCAAGACCAAGGTTCTTTGGACAAGCCAAATGAAATAATTTGTGATAGCAAGCAGTGAAAATAATGAATGGAAATTTGTAATTATTTGTATAATAGCACAGTAGTTCTTTACTAAAAAAGGAGGTGGCTGACAAAAAAGCAGTCTAAATTCCCATACGAATTCTTCCTATTAATTTTAATATAATTTCATATTTTAAATAAAACATGGTTGAAGTGCATAAAAAATTAACATGCTCATGTTAAAAACAGAAGAGTGAAGCATTTCTTTGATGTCCTCTTTTTTTTCCCATCCCCATGGAAAATAGTAGAATTTTAAACTACTTAGTTATGTCTTGTTGATGAAAACCATATATTAGCAAAAAAATTTGAAGACCAGTCTTCAAATTGGTGGGAAAAGAACACTGATGAACAAGAAAGCTGTTTGCAAGTTACAAATATTAGGAGTCAGTATATCTAGTTTCTGTGTAAAAATAATAAAATGAAGGAATGTTCCAAAAAGCATTCTAGGATAAAAAGATTCACTTAAACCATGATCTTAAGATGAAGTATCAAAAGTTACCATTTTCTTCTGACACCCCAGCCTTGTCTTACCAGCCAGTGGTGCTAAAAGAACACTAATTTTTTTTTTTTTTCATCAATTCCTTTTCAGTGACAGCTTCTAACAGTTCCTAATGTATGAAATAAGCTATTAGTTGAAACAATCAACTAGGGAATTGATCCAAATTAGTTCTACCATTTTAAAAAATGACCTTAATTCTAGATCAAATTAAAAAAGAAGATAAATCTTCCTCAGAATGTTCCTCTAAATCTCAACTTTAAATGCACCATAACTGCACAATACAACTTTGAAGAATTTTTTTTTTTTTGCTGGGATAACCATGGGAAACACTTTTATCAGAGACATAGATCTTTTTTTCATGAACCTTAAAAATTCTACCTCCATGTTTCAAGCCCAGCACATAAAATACAGCAAAGCCACATTATCAAGGACAAAGATGTTTAGATGGTGGATCAAATGTTACTTCAGACCAATGGTAAGTGCTGCTCTTACTCAGTTTAGTATCTTCACTGGGCTGAAATTCTTTTCCAAGCCAGTGACAGATGCACTATTTTCCATAACTGGTATTTTCAAAAGAAAAAGTGAGTCCCTTCCCTCATCCACTTTCCAAAAGGCCAAACAAATTAATTATCCCTCTTTTTTTTTTTTGTCTACTACAAAGGCACTACTTTGTGATCCACATGGACCATGGACCAAGAGTCACACACATTGCACCCTTTCAATCAACCTTTGCCTTTTCACAAGCAGAACAGCTTGTCACCAACTTTCACAGGGACTGAGCAACCTGTGCTCACTTCCCACAATAAATCATGGTTTTAATCAATTACTCATGGCAGAACCAGGGGGGATGTTCCAGAGAATTATTCAGAGAAAGCATCATACTGCCCTACTTAGCAGCAACACTAGGGGGTACTAACGGGAAAATTAATGGAATCAGGAAAAAGAAGAGGAAAGCAGGTTAAGGATCAAAATTCTCAAAAATTCACCAGCTTTCTTTGGAATATTTAAATCCCAGGGAACAGCTAAAGAAAATACAGATTTTTTTTTTTCTATTATCTAAATTAGGAGTGAGCTCTTCTGCAAAATACAATTTCAAAAAGTCAATATCTGAGCCATATTTAAAGAAATTAGATTACATGCAGCAGTAATTGCTTTTGTGTAATGCTATCAGCTATGCTTGCTTAATAAAAATGTTTATTTTATTTGAAAAATATAAATTTTAAAATAAAATTGAAAACGTGAAAAAAGTGTTTGTTGTTGAAAAAATGTGAAAAACTGTCTGACGTATTGTGAGAATGGATAATCATGACTAAGCCAGAGAACTATTCCCTTGCATGCAGAGTAAGAAAGAAACAGGAGAAGTTGTGCCTTCAATGCCCTGATGTACAGGTTACTTATTTCAATGCTACTGTAGTACAGTTCCCAAATTTAAAAAAAAATTAAAAATGAAGTTTTTATCCATTTTATACTGCTTAAAAAGGAACGATCACATTTAAAATATAAACTGAAATTTTAAAAGCTATTTAGCAAGCCTAGGCTTTTCTCCCAGAAGTTATTCTACTAAATCAAAAGAACATAGTTTATTCATGCCAGGTCCCCTATGTCTCTTTAAGAAGACTGAAACACATGCCAAAATTAGAGATATCAACTATTACTAACAGTAAGGGATTCTATGAAAAAGGAAAATTTTCTGTTTTCACCTTTTAGGAGGCTACATAAGAAGATGTGACTGTTGGAGGAAGCAAACTGAGTTCTACATAATCTGGCACAATTTGGCCACAGCAAATTGTTAACTTAATCTACTATCATTAAATTGCATTTAAACCAAGGACATTCACATTTTTTTTCCTGAAAGCAGAGCTGGATGTAACACATTCCTTTTAAAATGCAAAGCTTTCCAACAGTTTTATCCCATTATTTCTCCCAAGAACAAGAAANACAGCTAAAAAAAATACAGATTTTTTTTTTTCTATTATCTAAATTAGGAGTGAGCTCTTCTGCAAAATACAATTTCAAAAATTCAATATCTGAGCCATATTTAAAGAAATTAGATTACATGCAGCAATAATTGCTTTTGTGTAATGCTATCAGCTATGCTTGCTTAATAAAAATGTTTATTTTATTTGAAAAATATAAATTTTAAAATAAAATTGAAAACGTGAAAAAAGTGTTTGTTGTTGAAAAAATGTGAAAAACTGTCTGACGTATTGTGAGAATGGATAATCATGACTAAGCCAGAGAACTATTCCCTTGCATGCAGAGTAAGAAAGAAACAGGAGAAGTTGTGCCTTCAATGCCCTGATGTACAGGTTACTTATTTCAATGCTACTGTAGTACAGTTCCCAAATTTAAAAAAAAATTAAAAATGAAGTTTTTATCCATTTTATACTGCTTAAAAAGGAACGATCACATTTAAAATATAAACTGAAATTTTAAAAGCTATTTAGCAAGCCTAGGCTTTTCTCCCAGAAGTTATTCTACTAAATCAAAAGAACATAGTTTATTCATGCCAGGTCCCCTATGTCTCTTTAAGAAGACTGAAACACATGCCAAAATTAGAGATATCAACTATTACTAACAGTAAGGGATTCTATGAAAAAGGAGAATTTTCTGTTTTCACCTTTTAGGAGGCTACATAAGAAGATGTGACTGTTGGAGGAAGCAAACTGAGTTCTACATAATCTGGCACAATTTGGCCACAGCAAATTGTTAACTTAATCTACTATCATTAAATTGCATTTAAACCAAGGACATTCACTTTTTTTTTTTCCTGAAAGCAGAGCTGGATGTAACACATTCCTTTTAAAATGCAAAGCTTTCCAACAGTTTTATCCCATTATTTCTCCCAAGAACAAGAAAGCTTACCCTCAATTCTCTAATCATGAATAGCACATTTTCTACAACATCTACTTATCTATTTAAACACTTTGCATACTGACTGTGGCTTGATGCTTTGGCGAAGAAGACGACTCATTTTCAGGAAAACTGGCCTTAGAAGCAGTTGATGATTCCTATAAAATTCAAAGAGTCAGTGTCAACAAATACTGTTATTGTCTCTCGTGCAATTTTTTTAACCTAAAGATGCTTTCTCTCTTTCTTTTTACACAGGCACAGATTAGAAAAGTACTTAAGTATTCATAATATTCTCAGACAGTTACATTCTAAACTTGCTTACTAAATAGTGTTCTTACAAGGTTTACAGACAACACTCAAACTGGGTTAATTAGTACATAACCATTTGAAAAAAAGATGTTAATACATGCTGCATCAGCTTCAAGCAAAGTCCTCATCCATATAAAAGGGTAGATTTTTTTGTATGACATTACCATCAAATTATTATGTGTATTTAAAATAATTGCTTATTACAATATACCATATACAAATACTAAGGTTTTAAGGAATACAATATGTTTCTTGTGGTTAGCAAATACAAGATCACTATAAAGAATTATATATGTAAAAAATCACATACCGACTTTATTGATTTTTGTGAGTCATGATCATTAATCTCCTTATAATCAAACACTGCAAATCTCTAGAAATTTGGGATTTTGTTTTGAACTGTTAACTACAGACCAAAATAAAATACTAAATCCCTGAAAACTAGAAAAATTGCCCATATGGAGCAGAAAAAAAAGGCATGTGCATTTCCTCTGAAGTAATTATTGCCTTGCACAAAAACACTGCTTGAAAATCTGGTAAAGAATTTCAAATGGAAGAAAAAAAATCACTTGTTCTCTGTTACTGTTAACACATTTCTCCCCCTCTCTCTTTAAATCCCTTGATAGCTCTCCTAAACCCAGTTTGCTTTTGCAGAATTACATAGCACTCTGCACACTTGTGCTTTAAAATTCACTTGCAAATCTACCTAGAGAAGTGGCTCACTAGTTCTTTTAGTAGCATAATAGCATAGAACTTTAGCACTCCTAAGTGGAACAGCGTAAATGTTCCATATTTTCAGATGTTTGCAAAGGAAAAAAAAAAAAA
>VWZN01008032.1:334720-362767 GCA_013396955.1 Regulus satrapa
AAAAAAAAAAAAGGTTCAAATTAACAAAAACAACTATGCCTCCCAGGAAGGTATTTTTTCCTATGCTTACCAAATTTTTTAGCTGATGGTTATATCCAGATAAGTGCCACAGCCCATAATCTGTTAACCAGTACATTTGGTATCATCAAATTCTCATGAGCCCTGGCAACCCATACTTTCACTCTAAAACATTTCAAGTACTCTTTTAACTGCCCAATTTTCATACAATTGAGTTCCGTTGTTTTTCCAGGAAAAGAAACAAATAAGGAAAATAAACAGAAAACAGCTTCCCTAGGAGACAGCTAAAAAGAAGGCTTGCGGTTCATGTGCCCATCCAGACAAATACCAGCTGCTTTTCTTTCTATTTCATTCTGAATTTGAGATGACTTTCATACAGCAAAAGCAACTCTGGAACAAGAAATCCAGTATTTGTGCTAATGAAGCCTTCCCTTTCCACATACTAATTTAAAGCAGAATATATTAACAGTGTGCCTGGTAGTGATAATAAAACAGCTGCATTAATGCACTAAAAATTATTTGACTTTCCATAAAACATTAGTTTATTGCTCCATTACACATTTTAAATTTTCCCAAAGTGTTAACGTTGTGCTTCATATAAACTGTTTTCTTCTTACCAATAAAAAACACATGCTGCCTACACGGTTGGAAACTGTTAAAGGAACCTTAGGCTGCTGACTTAAGACTTCAGAAATGCAGCTCAAATAGAGTTTCTTTCGGTTATTACCCATAACATTTGTACATTTTCATGTTTGCTTCACAAGGTTTAAATTCTTGATATGTGAACACTGAAACTTGAAGAAATGTAAACAGTTCCACTTATTCAATGTTTTACAAAAGCTTTTTCATCCAGTGCAGCACTACTTAAAGTTTTTTTCCAAAACAGCAGCACATCTTATGCCAAAAAATATAAAAAGTTACTTCTTCCTTTAAAAGCGAAGCCAGAACTTCAAGCTATCTCCAACAAAATCGTTCATACCTGTGAAGCATAAACTGCACATGAGGCTAGAAGCGTCCACTCAGCTTTGATTTATCAGGGCTCCATCTAGGCTGTCTCTCATGGAGTGCCACAACACACTGAGTACAGAAGGATGCATGAGGCAGAGAAGATGAGGAGGGAGGGGAAAGGAGCGGCAGCGGGATCTCAGAATTGCTCGAGCAGAATTAATGCCAAGAGGTGCAAAGACTCCAGCCAAGCACGGCCCACTGCCTCCTCAACACCACACACTGATCTATCCCAAGCTGACAACTCAAAAGCTCAAGATCAAATCCAATACATCCTATTCTGAAGAGCTAAGTCAGCTCATGGAAAGCAGGTCCAATAAAATGGAAACAACAGGTCGAGCAAGCAGTTCTTGGGCAGAAGATCCATTGTCATCACAACTACTGTGTTTTGTCCACTCAAGTTTGGTTTTGACATCTGTGATTGCACAAAGCCACTCATAGGCTTTTCCTAACATTTTCAAATCTGCATTCATTTAATTTTTTTTTTCTCTGAATTTTTGTAAAAGGGAGCTTACAATGCCATTTCTTGGTACTTCATTCTGAGAAGTTTGGGCTAAGATTTCAGCACTACCGAGTTATTTCATTTTCCATGAATCTTGGGATGGACTGCAGGGAAGTTACAGACACCAGCGTGTCACCACCCGTGCAGCACCCATTTCAGTTCCTCCCTGCTCAGCTCACACAGGCAGAATGGCCCAGCACAAGCAGAAATGGCTAGGAAAAAAGGGCAAAGCAGAGGGAGAGCAAGGGAGAGGCCCTGTCTCCTTGCTGGCCTAAACAGCATCTGTTACTGTACAGCCCAAAAAGACTATCAAAAACATGCCTAAGAATGGGAAGAAAACAACTTTTTTTGTTACTGACTCACAGCATTTTTCAGAGGAAAGACCAGCTCAGCTCTGGAGAGGATCAAAGCCAAGTGTTTCAGCACTTTCAGTGCCGTCCTCTGGCCTTCAATAACAATATTGCAACCCTGTTGCAACCATGCACAGCTTTTCCCCTGAACACCAGTTAAAATATTTCAAGGACAAGAAAAGAGCTACTATTCACAAAGTAACAGTAATGAAGTTACTGAACTGCCCTTGGTTTTGCTGCATGTTAGACACAATAATTCAAGAGACCAAAAGAAAAATGAAATTTCGGAAATTCACGCATAGTCATTTCTGGTACATTAAATATTTCGCACATGAGAAACAAGTGGCATTACAGCATGCTGAGAGATTGCTCCTACCTTGTCGTTGGTGTCCAGCACAATTGTGCTGTGCCTCCATTTTGTTAAAACTATTGGTTCCTGTAGCCTCCTGTCCAGACTCCTACTCTTTATTATATCTCTCTGCTGCTGTGGTGAAGCGTTATACTAAAGAAAAGAAAAATAAAATTGTAAGTAGAATCTAGTTCATGCAAACAAGACCTGGACATACCACTAATATGCCTAAATAGTGAAAACTTTCAGACTCCAGATGTCACCACCCAAGGGTGTGAAACCAGCCTTGGTTTTATTTTCCATTTAGTCTTCAGTATTGTCCTCTCTCCTGTAGTCCTCTCTGGATCAGTAACTGAGACTGGCATATTGGGATAATACTCTGAATTGGCAAAGAGATGTTTGACTTCTGCAGTAGATGCTGCTGATTTTGCAACCCAACAGGGTATTGAGAACTACAAGGGAATTACAGGAAATATGAATTGAAGTAGTCATTATTCATATCGCATTGACAGCACTACAGCACCTGACCTGCTCTTGTGTAAGAAAAAGAAAAACTATTATCCTGAAGGAAGATATTTAGATTGTTAGGATTGCCTGGTGTGGCCTCTCTGACCCAAAGGTTTGGGATGCCTAGGAGAGGAGACATGAGGGTGAGGACTTGAGTTTTCAGAATAAACACATCAAATTGTTTATAAAATAATTTGCTGGTGTGGAATGTACATAGCACATACAGACGTACACATTTCATAAGCATAGAAGATAAATATTTAGCAGGAAATAATTTTAAGACTTAGCAGGGCTGTGACAACCAAGGAGAGACCATATTTATCCTAACATAGATTTTCCAGTAACTCAAAAGCATGCAAATTCACACAGAAGATGTGAGGGTCATGAGAAGGACACAGCATTTAACTAGATCTCACAATTGAGGCATATTTTTCACTAATAGTGTTGCCATTTTTCATCATCACAATCAATACATAATAAAAAGAAATCTAAAAAATATTTCAGACAGTGTTATACTGAAAACACAAACAAGAAAAGACTACATCAAAGTATGGGGATTTTAGGTAATTTATTAAAATCTCATTCTTTTTAGAAAGTATCAAAAGACTAAAATCTGCACATAGAAAGAAACATACGGCAGCATTTGTAGAGTCATGTAAAGCACTAGAATCCTCTAGGTAGGCAATAAAGAAAAGTGAAGTGCCCCTTATACCTGAGAAAGCTAAAGCAATAATCCTTGCGAGGACACCGAGTTCTACAGTTTTGCTACTGATTTCTGCTATAGAAGCTCAGAGCCTCAGATGTTCAAAGACAGAATAACCTATACCTGCACATATCAACAAAGCATAGACAGCATAAATACTAAATCTAACTGATATTGCACAATACAGTTATAATTATCACCCAAATAAAGCACCAGCATTGCTACTGCTATAGCACTCAGGATGCTTGAGTTAGCTTTGTATTTTACTGTGGAGAGAGTTAATGCTCCAATAAGCCAACGTATGTTTAAAAGCTAAATAACTTAAGCATTTTGTTATATTATTTTAACACACAAAAGACTACTAAAACACTCCCAAGTGAACGGATGTTGCAGCACTGAGAATAAAATTTGGTAGTTCATGTACAGACAGAAACTTACTGGCTGTCACTGCAGAGAGTCACTTCTGAGCAGTTGTACTGGCTCCAGCACATTTCCACTCACACGACAACTGCTTCCCCACAGTGGGAGCTTTAAGCAACTCCCAGTTTGTCTCCTTGTTAAACCAAAAGCTGAGCTGTGATAGATGCTGAAAGGACCCTAGTGCTGGCTTGCTTTCTTGTTAAGGAAACATCCACTCTGCTGGTGCTCCTGCAACCCAAACCGCGGCAGCACGCTGAGCAACGTGCAGCAAAATTGCCTGCCAGCATTAAAACTCACATCTAAACAATTCCCAGCCAAACTATGTCTAAATCACAAAGGCTGCAACAAACAGCATTCCTTGCAGCAGCTCTAACCCATTTATGAGGGCAATTACAACACATTTCTTGCTACAAAACAGAACTGTTTATTTCAGAAATAGATGTACACATTACTGACACGGGTATACATCATTTATGGAAATCTTCCATGCATTTGAGTAACTTTCAAATCTTTCCATTTGAGTAACTCAAGGAACTGAATAAAAGATGTATTTTGAAGTAATTTATCTTGAATTTAAGCACATTTTAAAAGTTAGGAATAGGCACAGGTGATCTACATTTAAATGGTGCCCTTGACACTATCACAAGCCATCAGGAGGAGTTAACTTCTCTAACAGACAACCCCACCTGGAAGGAGAAAGGAACTGTAACATGAAATTAAGTTTTACTAAACATAATTAACAAGAAAGCAAAGCAACAGTATATGGAGCTCATCAACAAAGCATTGCTAACAACTCAAGAATACTGAGCTCTATGCATCTTAGCAGCTTAAATAATTTGCATTGGTGATACAAACAGTGCTAGTAAACTGACAAGTCTTTAAAGGGAACATTTGACATTTTTTGCCCCATTTTCTCACAATAGAAACTTCAAGTAAATCTTTTTTTCTCTCTGATGTCTATGAGGCTTTTTGTTTTGTTTGTTTTATTCATTATAAATAGTAAAACACACTGGGGGAAGGGTGATGTGGAACTAAAAAGTTTTGTGTTTCTGGGCTCAAGACAAGTCTCCAATTTTAAAATACATTATTTGGTCCATGATCTCCAAAGAGAATCAAGAGGGAGACAGATACCACTTCCTACTCCACACTGTCCAGCAGAACCCACCATCCTCTAGACCAGGCAGAATCCACTAGCCAGGGAGAGCTGGCAGGCTTGCCTGGTTGGATGACACCACCCAGTTTCTCTTTGCTCTGCCCCCACCCAACCTCAGTTAAAAAAGCCTTTCAGAACAGCTTCAGGTCTGGTTCCCTTTCTGACACTTTACAGGACTCCTACCTGCAGAGGAGCTGCTCTCTCCTCTCCTGCATTTGCAATATTTCCACTGTTTACCAGAAAGCAGGTTGGGCCTGCCTTCCCTCAAACAAAATCTTGATTTTACATAACCATAAGCAGGCTTTTCATGCCTAAGACTTGGTGTAATCTTGAAGAAAAAGATTAGGCAATGGCTGTCCTCAGCAATAAAATTGACCCATTTAAGACTACACATTGCCTGGTGAGACAACCCCTGCTACACCCCCTGCATTAACAGCATCTTCTTAGGGTGCAACATTATTTTCTAAAATCTAGAACACAACTCCAAATTTATACACTACTGCTCCTTTGAAATCCTCCACAAACTCAAATTTGTCCCATTACACCAACCCCTCTGGCACATCACCCCACCTTGTTCCCCATTGCATTGGGAGCATCTCCCATCACACAGGGGGCACATGAGCAAATCACTCATTCTCTGACTGCACACGCCAAGCAAAACAGGGATTTTCTGGTAACAGCTCTTGCTCAGCTCAAGGACACCACTGGTGTAAATTTAGGTCACACAGTATTCTTTTCATTGCTGTATTTGTTCAATACCTTCTCCAGCTACTTAAAGGCTTTCTGTGCTTCAGTATAAAATTTTCTAACCTTCTCAACTGGCTGAGTGATTTCTATTTAATTGTAAGCGGATACATGGCATGGCTCAGGGCTCTGTCCTAGCCTAATTGTAGCTGAAACAAATGTAACACCTCCAAGTTATTTGTAGCAGTTGTCCCCATTCTTACAGAGATGGCACAGATCTGTCAGCTTTAAGAAACAGAAAAAAGATTCTTCTTGGTTTGTTTTAGCAACATCTTCAGCCAGATGAAGGATCTGGGTGGGCTAAGGGGGAAAAGACTGGAAACAACCAATACTGAAAGCTGGTAAAGAACTGAAATGAACCATTTCACTCCACTGCAATCAAAGGTCAAAACCAGAAGCATTCATAAACCATTGTGCTATCCTAGTACCCTTTAGCACCTCATAGATGTTATTTGCAGTTGTCCCGATAGACTGTCTGAAATAGACAAACCTTCTTTAAAAAATTAAAGCTGCCTCAGAACAAAAAGAGTTTTTAGTGCTCCTCTTGTCCTTGGCTTTGAATAAACTCTTTTGTTCTTGTGATAGATGCATACCTATGTTACAGCTTTTGCTTTTCTTATAACTAAATCAGTAACACATTTTTCTTAAACCTCCATAAATAAATAAATAAGGACTATTTTGGTCCTTCTAAGGGATTTCATTCCCTTCCTTTCTCTAGGGAATGAAGATTCCTCATTCTCTGCTACAGAATGTCGGGGTGGCAGCAGCTGGAGGCCTCAGCCACAAGGAAGGAACAGAACCAAGGCACAATGAGACCACTGGCACAAGCAGCTCTAGCTCAAAATGTACCAGTGACTGAAAGACACCTGTGGATAACCCAGTCTGTTCACTCTGCTGTCTTGGACATCCACTGCTTCCCCTTGGAATCCTCAGGGTCACCGAGACTGCACACCTTTGAGGAGCAGCCCCAAGTCCTTGCTGATTGCCACCGGTCCCGCTGTGTGCCCAAGCAAAAGCTGGGGGGAGCTGGGAGCTGCTAAACCCCAGGACAAATGAGGAAGATCAGACCAGGTTTGGTGAGCAGAAACACATACATTAAAGAGAAAGGGGAAAAACCTTGACTGCCTTCTCATACTTAACTCGGGTTTGTTCTTTTAACAACTTGAGTTGTTAAAAACCTCCTGGACCTTCACAGCGGCAGAGGCTGTTTCGATTTTCATCAGCCAATCCCAAATTTTAGGACAAAACCACCACTACTGCTAATGAAGCTGCCTAGTGCACTGACTTGCAGTAGACTCAAATGCCAACACACAGGGAAACCTCAAATCCAGCAGCACAGCTCAGAACAAGACAAATTTGCCATAAGACAACCAAGCTTTATTTACATGTTCTCATATTTACTTTTTTCCCCATTTGATTGCACAATATATTCCTGACATTGCCTGCCCCCTGTTTTACTGTAATTTTTTCAGCTCCCATGCTCTGACAGTTTTCAGGTCTCCATCAGGAAAACCATTCAGCATGTACCAGAACTGAGGCTCCTGAGCTCACCCCCATGCTGGCAGTGCAGAGTGAATTAACAGACTGCTGGTCCATCAACACTGCCAGAAATGAAGCTCCTCCAGCTACTGCTTCCTCTGCGGATACAGCCAGGAGAGCTTATGCTACAGGAACTTGTGAGAAGAACACATGCAATTGCAATATCACAGTCTGTAAATATTAACACTAAAATTGAGTTCACTCCAGAGCCTTACAGTACACACACTTTATTCCAAAGGCTACTCTTGGATCAGTGGGCCCAGTCAGAGGAAGGCCAAGCATCATGCTCTTATGCCAGGTGTTGGCCTAGGAATGAATTTTGATAATCTGAGAGATTTTTAATCTCTACTTTTTATTAGGTTGTCCCCACTAACTCTCATTTGAGCTATTTATTTCAATATTTATTAGTTAGATTTTCTGCCATTTTCTCCCCCCGCCCATTGTGATAGGTTAGCTTTTTTTTTGAAACTTCAGAGATTAGGGAGTTCTTACTCCTGAGATGAGTTTAATTCCCCTTACCCCTACTAGAGATTTCTCATTTGCTTAAGTAATAAAACTCTTATTAGAAAACTAGGTTTCTGGAATAGGGTTGTAGCCCTGCTTAACGTGAATTTAGACAGTATTCTTTCACCACATGGCAAACAAATATATTTTTATTATAGTGATCTAACTTTTAATTGCTCGTTTTCTATGGTTTTTTGTTGCTTGGTTGTTTTGGTTTGTGTTGTTTTTTTTTTAATAATTGGCAAGAACCAAAACCTGAATACAACAGAATGCTGCTGTTCAGAAATCTCAGCCTTTTGCAAGATCTAGTAGAAACTATGATTAAAATATTATTATCCATTTTAAAGATTAATTCACTATGTTCTTCTCTTCCACTATAGAAAGCTGGGTCACACTCATCATGAGCCTTAATAGAGTTTTCAGCAGTTGTCAAAGCTACTCCATCTGAAACATCATTTTTAGCCAGAGGCATCCAGCTATTCCTAGATGTTATTTAAATTCACATGACTGGAGGGCTTTCTGTGAGACTGTCTAAAGTAATTTGTTTTGTAACTGTCCTCCCTTCTCAACACATACCCTCAGAATTTTTAACACATGTACAAGAATAGTGTATTATTCCCAAGCATGTGCACATTTATAGTTAATTCTATTACTCTGAATATTTTAATGTCACAGTATTAGCTCAGCTAGTGTGCTATTTCCAGAAATCTCAGACACATTCTTAGCTCCAATGAAATCAAGATTATTAAAAACCATGTAACAAAAAGATTCTATTCCTCTTCTGTTTTAACAGTTATTACATGACCATGCTATTACATCACTTTATTTCACAAGATTTGGAAGACAATATTTGTGGTAAATACAATGGGGGAGGGGAAAAACCCCAACCAAAACTGAACAAGAGTAGGATTTTTCCTAGTAACTTACTTTTCATTTAAGCAAGTGTTACCATGCTGAGATTTTTCTATGTTTTTTTCTCACTATTCAAGAGAATTTTCAACATAGATTATTTTTCTTCAAAACAGTTTAATGGTCTGAGAGGTCTTTCTAACTCATTTGTTTTAAAAACTTTAGAACTGCCAGCTTCTGCAAGATCTTTGAGAGACTAATCTTTAATCATGCTTAATTACTCACAAGCATAACATCTTCAAATATATAGTTATATAAAGTAACTAAATCTTTTGTTGAAATATTTAATCTATTCCACAGAATTTAAAGTTAAAACCAAGGATTTCTGGAAATACAGAAACTCTTGGCTCATGAATCTAAGAGTCAATTGCTCATTTTCTTCTGTTAACCTTATATTTGCTGCCAGTCAAGATTTACTAGTTTCAAAAGGGAATTAAAAGTACATTCTGCCCAAATGGATCATGAGAAATAATCTTCAAGGAAAATTTCTAACAGCAATATGGGATCACTTTCAGATCACAAATTACAAACCAAAGGTTATGTTTCATTTTGGAAGTGGCTACTCATACAGCAGAATTCAGACTTTGTTTAGAATCACAAGAATAACATGCATTAATTAACAAATCCACTCCTTTATGACTCCTAATGTACCTCAGGTAACAGTTCTGGATTACCTTTGCGACTTATACTAATTGGATTAAAGGCAATTTGCTATTTAATTCAAATCCTAACTCAATCTATTTTTGTGAAACACAATTTCTTCCAAGTCAAAACTTCCTGCACAGCCAAAGTCATGGAAGGAAATACTCATGCCATTATTCCCCCAAATCATTTCAATTATACATATTGAAGTAAAAATTGCTTCTGGTAAAACCTGGTCTATCAGATTTTCAGACTTCTAATAAATCCAATAACTAATCAAAAGCTAAACAGCTTTTAAAACCAGTAGGTACAGATTATATCATTACATTGGGGCATGTTACAAAATTTAAGTTATCTAACACATCAGACTAACATAGGGGAATTTTCAAAGCTAACTCTTCAGTGATGCAGATGTTATACTGGTATAACAAAACAGCTTAGTACATAACCTCATTCATAATTTTCAATGTAAATATTTTTTCCTGAGTATTATGAAAGCGTTACCTATTAAAGGGTTGCTCCTTTCTAAGTGGAAGTGACTCAAGACATTGATTTTTGAACTGATAAAACAATAAGGGAGAAACATACTCTTTCACATATTTATGCACACAGTTTTGTGTGGAACAGGTTTTTTTTTAAATGACCACACATTATTACGTAGTATTGAACAAATAGCAGGGAAGACATATGTAACATCCATATGACAAATACCCTAGTTTTTTGAAGTGGATATGAGAATTAAATAGTATTAAATACAACCTCAGGCTACCAAGTGTCCTGAGATCTGTCACTTCCCTACAAAGTTATATTTTCACTAAGAAATTAATAAATACCAGAACTTTTTCAGTTCTAGTAAAACTCTGCCATCCTTAAAGATACCACAAAACTCTGCTGAAGCTTTTTTTTTCAACACTTGTTTGTATAAGCACTTTGGAGGGTACTAAAAATAGACTACAGTTTCTCAGTGAAGATTACTTTTCTTCCTATGCAGGTTTTCTTTATCACAGCGAAGTTACAGATAGTATTCTGCAACCCTACACAAAACCTTTGTTCAGTGCAGCAAAGACACCAGATCTCCTTTGACAGCTGAATAGCTACATACATCCATTTTTCATGTCCTTGAGCATTTCTACTTCATAATCAGAAATCACACAAAAATGCAACACATAACACAGAGCAATATCTGAGGTGGTTAATACCTCACATTAAAGGCCTGATAGAACACATACTCAGGAAGAGGGGAAAGCCCCAAGTTGTTGAAGTTTCTTTTTTAGGTCACTCACCTTAGGTAACTCCCACTCTGATCTGGAACCATCAGCACTGTAGTAGTATGGTCTACCTTGTTCATCTGCGTGTTTTATCCACTGCAGAAAGAAATGTGATGATAGAAAACGTAATCAGAGTGACAGTCACAACAGTAAATCGCTGAGACCTGAGATTTAAAGTTAATTTTTAATTAAGTGCCATCCACTTCAGCCGTGTCTAACGCATGGCCTCCATTAACTAACCAAGATTAGATTGCAATGAGAGCAACAGTATTCAGTATCCTTATTTTTTTCTTCTGTAACTCCTCAGAAAAAAATCCTGCAATAGCACATAAGAAATTGTGATAAATACTGTTGCTTTTTTTTTTTTAAGATGCTATATCTCACTCTTATCAATATTATGTTTGCAGTTTAGGGAGGCACAGTTTTTCCATCAGATCTACATCAGGATCTTACACATGAAATTACAATAAAGCAGCTCAACCAGCAACTGCTGATAATTTGAGAGATAGATGTACTTGTGGAACAACTTTTTAAAAACATCAATTGAAATGTGAGATGCAGTCCCTAGAGGAATCATGAAGAAGACAACATAACTTGTAACCTCTACAAGCACCTCCCACAATCAAAGAAGTAAACCCATGACAACTGGGACTGGTAATGAAGAAAGAAAAGAATTGTAATGAGCAAAAATCAACAAGATGATTGCAGAAAAATACAGAAACACTCACAGCAAGGCTCTTGGCTCAAGAAAGTTTCACAAGACTGCCTTTTTATAACTTTGTGGTAGAAAAGGCTGGTTTTTCTCAATCCCAGTGCAATTAAAAAAGAAGGCTGCATATTTGCTAAAACACTGGAATGTGCTTTACAGATGTTTGTTAGAAACTGATTAAAGAGGATAAAATTCTAAAACAGACAAAAAAATCCAACTATTCAGAAAATTCCTGCAAATAAAACTTGCCTAATTCAACTAGAGAACAGGTGGTGCTATAATATGGCAAACAAAGTACTGTTTCAGTGAACAGTTTAGAAGTTAAAGAGACTCAAAATGCAACTTCAGTGAACAACTAGAAAAATGGGCTGCTTTACAAATATAAATAAATACTGTAATTTCTCCTAAGTGGAAGAAATTTTTAGGGCATGCCCAGAATCACAGTAAGTTGTCAGCAGCAATTAGATAGCAAGAATAGGGCATAAATCTGCTGATATGGCTGTAGTTTAATTAAGAAGTTTGTCTACATCTGAAAGCAGTAGTGAAAATCTCTAATAAAGACAATTAGGAAAGTGATAAAGCAGCATTACATTCAGTTTAAAAACATCTTAACTCAAAGGTCTATGTAGACAAGAGCAGCTCTTAAAAGACAGTAAGAAAAACTTACTGGTACGAAGTTAATTCTTGAAGTGTAACCAAGAGGAAGGGAGAGAGCAGGAACTAAAAAATTGTACATGGTATGTTCACTTAATATAATCTGACATGCGACTGGAAATAAAACTTCTTCTAAATAACAAAAACACACATTAAAAAAAAAAAGCCAGTTCACTTGCTAAAGCTTCATGCATATTTAGAAAAAACAAAAGGAGATACTGCTGAGATACACTCTTCACTTTTGGAAATGCAGGTTTCATTTCCAGGAGTGAAATTAGTGGAAAAGATTTAGAACACATGATGAGAAGAAGGAAAAAGTACCTTTTCATTAGTATAGTCATTGGTATATAAGGTCTGACCATGTTCATCCAACTCTTCTGACCAACCCTTTGGAGGAGAACCATACTGACTATCTGACTGGCTGTAACAAGAACTGTGGTCGTTTTCTTCTGATGAAAGATGCTACAAGTAGTCAGAAACATATAAGGCAGTTTTGAGAATGAAAGTGCTTTAAAATCTGAAAGATCAAAGATTATTTGACTAGAAAGAGAATAGTAATGAAATAAGGGAGTTCACATTTTTATAACTTACATGCAAGAATGAGATGCATTTTTACAGTGCAGACAGTTCAAAGTATTTTCAGAACAATTAGCTTTTACTGATACTTTTTTTTTTTCATTTCCACTATACCAGATTTCACTATTCAAATTTAAACTCCAGGGGTTATCCAAATTTTGCTTATCCAAATTTTCTTCCTACAAATTTACACTACTGATGGAGAGAGTTAGCTTTAGTAATCTGCATTGCCTTATAAAAACCTGGGAGCCCTGTATCCTTAGTTTTCTACAGCCATCCCAAATTTCATACCTAAATCCTTCTCCTATTCTCAAATACATCTGAAAGGCTTTCCACCAGGCACAGCTAGCTGAGGTGAACAGTTGTTTCCTGAAGGTAGAAGTAGGAACAAGTTTGATGTGTAGCGCAAAGAAAAGATTTTACACACACATCAAACAATTCCTGTTCCCCCATAAACCTTGTTCATCCCCTTGCTAACACCCTGTAGTCTTATTCTAAGCATCTACTCCATGCATCAAAAAAAATCTCCCTTCTTTCATCTCCCACAACATCTCTCTGCTGTGGTCTCCTGAGGAATTCTAGGCTGATTTCCTTTCACAGTGTCTTGGATCCTTCAGCTAGCAGGAGACATAACATTTAAGACACCCTGCTACTCAGAAACTGCAGGAGCTGTTTCTGTTTTATTGAACCATACTGTGGTTCAATAACACTGGCATAAGGGTTTTGAGAGAAACTGTAAGGCAGGAGAGACACAACTTCAATTTTAAATAGGAAAAACTAAAAAAAACCCCAAGTCTTATGAAAAATATTCAATTATCAGAAACTCCTCTGTTTTTCAGTCAGTGAGTTTAAAGGCTACATGTTTAATGACATATCCAAATGATTTCTACACAGGTTTTTGGTGTTACTTTTCTGAGTACCTTACCACTTGTGTGACTCAAACTCCCTTAGCTGACATGACCCAGTTTACCAAGCACAGGAAAACCCACAGGAAGTTTTTAGGCCATTAATTAAGGAACATGAAAAAACACAGATGTCCTCTACAGCTTACAGAATGCGAGCATGCAAACTATGGATTAACCAAACACTACCTCTCTTGCACGTGGGGAAACGTGAAATTCTCATGTGCCAATTCCTAGCCACTGTGGGGAGGGAAGGGGAGCAGAGGGAGCAGCGTGGGGGAGTCTTCAGTCCCATTTTTACACTTGCAGAATTTAGACTGAAGAGTTGCCAAGGGTGTTACTGGCCCCATTTGAACTACTTTTTCATGGGATAACTATATTGTATACCTGTACTTAAGTTTACATGGTTTTAATAGTTAAATATTAATTGCATTGACATATGGCAAATCAGTGTAACAAGACTTTGGACATTTTTATTACTATCTACAACAACTATGATCTAAGAATATAATACATTGGTATTTGCCACTTCTAAGCAACTCTTGATATTGAAGAAACACCCTACACAGGTACAACTAAACAGAGGATCTAAAAATGAAAATTCTCCTGGAAAAACCACTGTTGTATAGTAGGAATGACTATTAATGTGTCTATCTGCATGGCATCCATATAATAATACTTTGGATGCTGTAAGGCTTAACTCATATCCTGTACATTTGCAGAGCAAAACTTCAACAAAATTCCTGAGTTGTTACAAATTTCACCAAGCCAAGACATTCTTTGTCCCTCAGCTGTCAGGAATGGCTGCTAAAGCTTCATCAACTGGTTGAACCATGTTCCACAGCTTTCAATTTCACTTTCAACACTTTTCCTGCCTATATGTTTTTTTTCATATTGTCAATGTTTTATCTCAAGTCTCATCCCCGGTTACACTATCCCACACTTAAATAAAGCCATCTTAAGCAGACAGCTGCCCAACCTTATAAGAACTTTGCAGTGACATTTAAGAGAATTACAGAAAAGGTCTCCTACATCATTTCTTCTATTGTCATTCTTGGCTTTTTTCTATTAACACAGAAAAATCCTGGAGGCAGAGACCAGTTCATCACCATACATTTAATAGGAAATTTTTTATCACTTAACCTTTGCATCACTTAACCTTTCTAGTCTTTAATGTTACCACTACTTGTGAAAGTGAAAATAATCAGGAAATATACTAATAAAGGAAACTACCACCCCTTTTTTACCATTTGTTTACATTGAAACAAAAACATGGAGTGAAATCACTTCTGGACATGATTTAAATCTAGTTTTGAAATTCAATTAAAACCCATTGCTTTTCTTCAGCTGCTCTGTAATTTTTTGATGTCTGCTTCACATTATGATCTCCTATCAATATCCTATTAAGGATTTGACTTCTCTGGTATTGTGATATCTCATTCCTTTAACAGTTCAACTTCATTAAATCACTTCACTTGACATATTTCTCCTAGTTAGTGTGAAGCACTCCTTCCTCAGTTAACATTAATATTAATACTGACATATTAACATAATAACATATTAACATATTAATATTTTTAATAGACATTAACAAGTCACTGCTTCTAATATATTTTATCTGTAATCCCAAAATGTTATACACTTTCTTATTGGCCCTGTATATAGGATGTCACTGCTTCCCCACATCCCATCCATGTAATATATAACATCCATTTAACTGTCATGACCTACAACTGTTTTCTTTCTGCCATGTCTGTGACCAGCTACTTTGGCAAATAGGGTACAACCCTTTTTAATTATCCAATAAAATTCAATTTCCTAATCACAAAGTTCAAAGACCAACTATAAACTATGTCATGCTTCATATATTTGAATATGTGATCTCTCAGTTCTCCTTTCTACATAATCTTCCATTTTGCTACCTAATACAACACAAGCTCCTCTGAGGACAAATCAGTGGGAACTAGCATTTAATCCTTCTGCATGTACTCTTTTGTTATTAAAATAGCATAACTCAGAACTAGCATAAAAGCCAGCTTATAATTATTGTAAGATATGTTAGCTCTAACTTTTCCTAATCAGACAAAAGTTGAGATGCCCTACATTTTACTGCAGCTTAGGCTTGAATCTCAACCTTTACTTTACATTAGATTAAGTACCCAGAAGTTCCAAAAAGGAATGTGAACAGTGGAGTGTGAAGCATGTTCCCAAATACAGAACAGAAAAGGAAAGAAAGGAAGGAGGGGTGGTGGGGAAGCCAGCTTCAAAATCAACACATGACTGCTGGGAAGTGGACTGACATGACCATGCAACGTGTATCTGTACCTAGACTCATGTTTTGATAAAGCAGCCAGGACACAAGTTACCTAAGGAGCTTATGCTACTGGAAATGCAGACTTAGTGTCTAGTTAAAAATCAAAACATGTATCATCCACTGGTCTCACAAAGACTGAAAACTTGATAGTCATAACTGTCTGATGGCCAGCTCAGGATACCTGAAGCATCACAAATAAACAGAAGAGCTGAGATGAAAGAAGTTATGGTCAATTTTTTTAAAAATCAAAAAAAAAAAAAAAGTCAAGCATTCTGAAGATGCAGCCATGTGGTAAAGGGATGGTACAGACGTATGAGTAGGAGTCAGAGGGACTGCTTGCAGATGGGGAGGGAGAAAGAATTCTTTCAAGTCCTTCCCTGAAAAGAAGGAAGAACTGCAACAATGAGAAAACCATTACTATGCCAAGGAGAATCACTACTCGAAAAAGCAATCGGCTTATCCAGACTAAAACCAGTATTATCCAGCAGAAGGACAGTCAGTGATAAATTAAGAGACCATCACCAGAGATATCAAAGGGACACGCATAAACATTCCATCTGTTTGTCTGTTGCTGTCATTTGCCTGAGGCAAGAAAATTTGGCTATTTAAATGCTCGTGGATGTCACAGTTGCTGTGAAAGCCAGCACCAAAGGAAATGAAAGGTTTCCATTTCCCTTTCTCTCCTGTTCCTGTTACCACCTTGCCAGAGGAAAGGCAAGGTAAATTTCTGAGCAGTCCACAATTCAATTTTAAAACTAAACTCTGTTTTTATAGCTTAGATAAATATACAGGATACATAGAGACATTATATACAGTTGGTGCAGGAGAATTTTATATATATATTTGTTGGAAAAGGGTATATAGAAGAGAAATATATAGAAGATTTCTTCATAAATATTTGCTTTTTCTTTCCATCAGGAAACTGGTTAACCTCAGTACTGTTTGGACACCAGAACACAATTTTAAGCATATCTAAACAGTAAAATCCATCTCCAAACTATTCTTTTGCTTTATCTGAACCACTGCAGTTCAAATAAACACACCCCTTGATCAGACTTTCCCTAGCAATTGGCTGCACAGAATAAACTGGCACCTTAAATATTAGTCCAAACCATCTTTTAACATAAATAACTTAACAATAAGTTTCAACTGTCTCAAGCAAGGTCAGCAGCAAAGGTTTACCAAAAGGCTCTGCAAAAGCAAAACTAACATAATGAAAAAAATTCACTGATATACCCAAAGAATATGTTTCTGGTCTGAATGTGATATAGTCAAAAGTAGCAGTATCTGCTATGGGGCTGTTTTTACGGGCAGTTTTACAAGTTGCTACTCCTCACACAGTTCATGTCTGCATTCCTGTACACAAAAGCAACTCAAGATTGAAACTCTTGACTACTTCATATCAAGACACATAGCCAAAAAGACAAAGGAAGACTCTCCTTGACACCTTGAGACTAAGAGATACCAAATTCCACAGCAAAAGACCATTCACATGCATGACAATCTCAGTGCTTTTGATCTCAGAAGGAACTACCTCATGATCTGCATGGCTCTGGGAATCCCCTTTATTAATGCTTGCATCTCGGGCCCACCGCGGAGGTTTCCAGGTTCGCTCCTGTGATCCTCTGTTGTAGTAATAACAGCGTCCTGTCGTATCTTTATGGGTTTCCCATTCCCCATTTATTTGCACTGGAGCACTTGTAGGTAGTGGTGGAATTGCAGACTGAGATATTTTCAGTTCTTGTAAATTAGCATAAACTGGTGAATCAGGCCTCCCTTGGCTTGGTGGAGTAGTTGGCTATTGAAAGAAGAAATGCACTGTTAACGAGCAAAAGAATTTTCTAATGCTCCCTTACAAATCAGAATACAGTAGTAAAACAAACCAACAAACTACTTTTTTGTTAAGTACAAGAGCACAGAGGACAGCCATACAGTGCTGGGGTGTAATAACATTAGATTCTTAATTCTAAGGTAGATGTCACAAGCTATATTTATTTAATACTGAACCAATTTTTCAGCATTTCTCTATATGACAGCTGATAATTATGTCTTACAGTGGATTTGAAATACACTGGAACCGTCATCAAAAAATTATATGCTTGCTATGCCTTGCTGAAAAACTTCAGCTTTACAGTTCAAGTACTGCTCAGAAACTGTAAGCAATGTGATTTGGTTCAAGACAATACACAGCATTTCTGAAATGCCACTTGTTAGGCAAAGATTGTTCCCCAACCCTTCCATCTCACTGTTGATACAGTGATGGAGAATGTAAAGCAGCACTTCTGCATTCTCAGCAAGGTCTAAACAGGCGGCTCAGTTGGAAAGATGAGCAAAATGTTGTAACGAAGAAATTCTGAAAAACACCTGGACAGTTCACAGAATGCCTTTTCAAATGTACTTATTTGAAAATATTTTAGGAAACAACACCAAGTGTTTAAGTTACCCATCTCTTCTTGTAGAAATTAAGTGTATACTCTTATCCACCTGCTTTTGTTCACATATATACATAAAGTAGAACAACAAATACCTACAAGAAAACAAAACACTAATGACAATTGCTTATGAATAAATAGTTTGCTAATGTGACAGACAGCAGAAATTATGGTTAGAAGACCACAGAACTTACTGAAACCACAAATGCTTCCAAATGAGCTCCTACAGGGTTTTAGGAGAGAAATAAATCTTCAGATAGTTCAATTTTAAAAGTCTAATACAAACACACCATGCAGAGTGTAAGAGCATGTGTTTTCACGAGAGCTGTGATTATGAGGTTGTGAAAGCAGCCAGTTATTAAAGCAAATAAAAGAGTTTCCTGGTAATGCACTGCCATTTCTGTATTTTGGGGCACAATATTTAGGTACTCTAAAGGAAAAATTATACTATTTATACCATCTCCTTGGTTTTAATTGAGCAGCTTTGCTGCAGGCAAGTCCTTGTGCCTTCTCTTGCCACTGCATTGCATGAAAGATCTTTTATTATGTCCTTTTAAACATTAAAATCATAAGATGCTAATCTAGGCCACATCTAATCATAAATTATCAGGGTTTGCTCAGGCAAGACAGCATATCATACCACACAATCAGATATAAACTGATTGCACCATAGGTAGAACCAAATATGGGCAATATCCACAACCAAAGGGGGAAAGAACTAGAGAGGAACTTAATGAGATTATAACGGGCATGGACTTGTTTTGCGTGCCTTTAAAAGAGACAACACAGCTTGCCCGATACAGCAAGTACAGTACATCTAAGGCAAACCACAAGTGCTGAAAACAAAACAAAAAAAAATTGCAGCACTGGCAAAATCTGAAAGCCAAAACTGATCAGTATCCTATACCTGATTCAAAGGAAAAATCTGTTACAAAACTTGAACAGTAAAGGATTTTAATTTTTTTCTTGTGAGGAGGGTAGAACAGCTGCCTTTGGCAGAGTTGATCCGGAGAGCCCGAAGAGCATAAACACTACTGTGAATGAAGACCACTCTACTGTCTTCAGGGATGAACCAACTCGCTGGGATGCTGGGGCAGTAATCGTGATGCCTCCTCATTATTCAAGAGCACCATTTCTGCCTCGGTGTCCTAAGAGACTGCAGAGCTGCATCTCCCACATAAACCACCCTACCATTAAACCACAGGGTTTGTCACTGCAGTGACACCACAGAAGGCACAAACCTCCAGCTCCTTCCTCTCTTTTAAGGAAGTGACAGAAGCGGCAACACCAAGCCCTGGCTGCTGCCACAGGGGCTGGTGGCTTGCACAACCCTCACCTCCTCCTCCTGAAATTCCTCTTTTACACAAAGCAGTCAGGCAGCTTTGCTGTCTGGCCCTCATTTAACAGCTACTTTTTTGTTTTAATTAAGACAGTTAAGTGGCATCATTAAAAGAACAGTTCTGTGTATTAATAAAAGGGTTTTCCAAAGAGAAAGCCTGCAAGACAGAATGTTTGGTATATTTTTGCTTTTGAATATTTTCTGAATCAACACACAGGAATATGGCTTAGAGGCTTCACACTGAGGTTTCCAACCATTTCACATTTCAGCATTATAACCAGCACAACTCCAGATGAAACTGCAGGACACGGATGTGGCTCAGCCAATACTGGGAGCTCACAGCCAAAGTACTGCCACCTAACTCAGGCAGTTACACATAAGCATACAAGTTATGTTTAGAATGGTAACATGATAGGAAAGTGCACATAAGCGATTCTCTTCTGAATGCTTAGTGCTTCCAAACTCAATATACCAGTTTCTGCTTTTCAAGGAGAAGACAGAACTTTTCTCCTGAGCAACAAACAAGACAACTAGCCGTCCTGCCAAGCCAGCCCTCCGGCTACTTTCATTCCATGTTGTTTTCTCTTCTGACACATTTTTCAGTGAGAACAGCAATATTTTTGAACGGCATCTGGAAATTACTGCTTTCGATGAAGCATAAAGAAAATGCAAAGCCACAAATCTTACTATAAGACACAGCTTAGCTCATAAATACCTCTTTGAGGGATGACTTTGTTATCAGGAACTATTTTTAATAACCTTGTAGCACACAACAAAACTTCCTCATACCCTGAGCCACTCCACGAGGTATGTTGTTGTGTCTAGGATTTTGCTCAGTACAAAAACACTCAACCTTACCAAGGCAAATTTTGTCAATATCTCATTGATAAGAAAAACAGCCTTTAGAAGGTTCAAAGTTTCCTGAAATTAGCATTAGAGTACATTCTATGCCAGTGTTGGCAGGAAGGTCAATTCCCCCTCAGGCTGGGATGGGAAGTCCCACACAGAGGACTTCCTATTAGGGACCCTATTTAGGTCACAGTGGATGGCCCTGTAGAACTCCCAGGCACTGCCCAAAACAAATTAAAGGAGATTTAAATATATGCTGAACACAAAACAGGACTTCCAGTGAGAACTTCCTTCCCTGAGGCTTTTTTTTTTTTTTCTTGCCACTATCAAATTCTGAATGCTCATAAACATGGAATTACATCTTCCCAAAGAGACTCCTTGTCTTCTCACTATCAGAACTGCAAGAACACGTCCTTCAACGTGCCCATGCATGCACACACTAAACGCCTTATGCTCCAAACATTTCAACATTCATTTGCTATTTGATAGGGATTTCAGACTTTTTCACGTTGCTTTCTCCTACCGTGAACTCCTACTCTCCTTCCTAAGAACAGTGAAGGACTCTTGCTGGAAAAGCAATGCAGGAAAATCAGAAAGCAGAAATACTTCTATATGCCGCTACAAAATGAATGAAAATTGTACAGCTCATTAAGCACTCTGGCAACTTCAAGACCGTAAGGACCTCTCCCAGAGCTCAGGAATGCTCTGTATAATACTGGAGAAATCTGCCATATTTAACCTCAGTCTCTCAGAAAAGTCTGCTCGCACTAGATCCTTGCTAATTGATAAGGAAGAGACTTTCATGCAGGCAGGACCAAGTTTCCAGGGTCAACACACAGCGTTCTTCAGAGACTGCACGCACAGCATTTTCAGAACACAGGTTTTATACTGGCACAGTAGGAAGCAGATACGGGCCTTTAAAAAAAACAACCTGTTAATCATTCATGAATGAACAGTCAACATTTTTAACAAAGGCCACAGATATGCTATCAGGCCTCTGGAAACCTGAACTCAGTGCAAGGGAAAGCAAAAGTACACACTTCAGTAATGAAAAGTACCTTGTGAAGTAGCATAGTATGCCAGTAACAAAAAGCCAGAAAACAAAGTTTGCTTGTAACTGGGAACTACTTTTTTCCTTTTATAGTGCTTAAATTCAAGACGAGAACTTCTAGAACATAACAACTGCTTAAAGAATGACTGCATTGCAAGCCTGCAAAACATGACCTACCACACATCAAATTGCTTTCACTGTGGTGCCTCTGTTTGCAGCTTCTCTTAATGTTATGAACCTGAATGTGAAAGCTTTCATTTCAGTACCAGCATTCAGATAGCTGTAAGTAGCTCCTAAAAATGAAGAATCTTTAATTTTAAAAAAATAAATAAATAAAAAGGCAAACCTCAATACTCCTTATGAAGTTACAAACAACAGATTGTCCATAGTCATGAAAAAGAAGAGCATTATATTGAAGGAAAGCAAGGGAATACTGTCTCTGCAGTAGCAAGCTGAAGAAAGGAGAACAGGCAAATCCCACAGCATCCTGAGACTGGGAATGAAGCATCCCAGTTCCCTCAACAACTGAGTTTCTTGCCAAGGAATTCTCACTGTCCTTTTAGGAAGGCCTGGGACTTCAATATCAGCTTTATTCAACAGGAATGATACAAAATAAATCTCAAAAACTCTACAGTTTCATTTTCATAAAGTGACAGTTTCAACTAGAGTAATTAACTCATCTTTTCCTTCCTCTTTCTGCTTTTGGTTTATATTTTTATAAACATGTTCTAGACTCTTTTCTTTCTAACAGATACAGGCATATTTACAATTTACACCTGAAAACCCACAGGGGAGATTTTTCAGTGAGTTCTCTAATACCTCAGAGGTCAACAGAGCAAGCTAATTTAACAAGCCAAACTTAAATGGAAACAAAAACAATTTTTATGCTCTAACATTCTCCAATATAGGCTGGATAATTCACACTGTAAGTCTAAGGAACATATAAAACAATGAGAGTAAATATTACAAGCCTGTTAACAGCAGACTGTAAATTTCAGACAAGCTGTAGTAATGCAAGTATTATTTAAGTGCATTGAAGTTCTTCTGTTCAGCTGATTTGTCATTTTTAAGTGGTAAGAAATAAATATGACATTGCAGAGCAATATAGAAATAAAATCACCCATGCAAATCATTCAAATATATCTGCCTAATAAAGGCCATTCAACAGTTAGAAGTGTCCCATTTAAAAATTAAGCAGATGGATTCAAAGTAATTTTTAATGCCTACTCAGTAACTTTCAATTAGTCTGGAAACAGTTAAATTATTCACCTTTGCTAATTTTATCTTTCAGGATATTTTGTATTTTACTTACAGTGAACTACAGGCTGAGATATTCTTTCTATTACTGGAGATAGTTGCATACAAATAATTTTATTATATATACTTCTATTAATATTTTGCTTAATGAAACCAGATTATGAAACAGAGTCTTAGTACATAGGACACTGGGGTTGCCAGAGTGTGCTTGTGTTATTTCAGGCATGTAAGTTCCCTTCTGTTTTAGCTCTCTCATAATACTAAAAAAATAAAAACAAAATTTAAAAAAAAAAATCTAGTGCTACCATAATCTATCAATATCTAGGTACATAGCAAAAAAGCCCCTCAAACTAAATACATTCCCTTCCCTTTGTAACCCAAAAGAAATTATTTCAATTATTTTCATACTCATCAAGACAATGATTTATTGAATTGTATTGCCAAATCCTGCAGCACAGAAAGCTAGAGGTGGCTGCTTCTGCCACGTTCACAAGCACTCAGAAACAGGAATGGAAACTGGCTGCAGCAGCAGGACACAGCCTGTGACAGGAGGGAGCACTTAGCTGGGTCTTGGGGTACCAGAGACCACTCCCAGATCATCCATCATAAGTGACTGATCAAAGAGAATTGATGGAAAACCATTTTTTCCCCCTGCATACTCTGCAAATTTCCCATTCACATTCCTGCGGTTGCTCGCTGCATGAGCAAACCGTTACATATGAACGTAGGAAGTTTAGAGCAATGAAAGAAAGTATACTGAAGGACTGCAGCAGTGATGTCAAATATTTTAAAAAACGGAAGTAACATCTTACAATGGGATCCTTTGTCAAACGTGCACAAAGATGACAGTGTTTACCATACTTGTACTTTGCCACTTGCACAATCTAGCTTCTCCCTTCAATAAAAAAGCTTTTGTCCAAGGATATAGACAAAGCTGCTTTTCCTATAGCAGAGAATTTCAATACCATACGAAACACTTTACATCATACATGCTTGCATAGCAAGCTTACCCCAGTTAGGAAAGAGGGACCAAATTTGCCCATGTTCGAAAGTCAGACAGCAGATTTCCTTCACTCCTTTTTCCCCCTGTTCACCAGATGAAATGCTGATATACTTTCAACATACATAATAAGGTTATCTGTAACCTAACTCAGAAATTTAGGCCACATCCTGAACAACCTGGATATGCCATACAGAAGGAGATTTACACATCCATTTTCCCTACAATTTGAGGGGATTTAATTGCAAGTTGTTTCTTCACTTTAGCTCAATTGCTGTCAATTCTTGAGCTCTGTGAAGTCCGCAGTTCATGTCTGAATGCAGACTAGTGAATAATAAAGCTGTTGGGAATCATTAGTCATGTCTCTCAAGGATGTATTCTATAAAAACTAAAATAGTACACTAAGAAAACACAAGAAAAGCCTAGCTTGCTTTCTCTGGTGGAAAATTATCCTACAATAAGGCAATACTGCTTTTCAGATGGCAAGTCATCACAAAAGCACAAAAGCTGTTCTGTATGAGAACTGTTACAGCAGAATAATCTCTTGAAGTTTCAGAAGTAGTGGAGACACCTCACTTATCAAAACATTTACTCTTTTAACTGCATTAATGTATAGCTGTATCCCATTTGTCTCAGAGAGGTGAAAGTATTCTTAAAGGCAGATTATTAAGATCGATTATGGCACACTTCTATGTTGTATCCATTACAGAAACACAGCACATCTAAGAAGTTAGCTCCTATGAAATATTGTTGTGGAAATAGTGTTGAATTGTATTATTTGAACTCATAATAGCCTAAAGGTCATGGAAAAGTTTCCATTACAGTCACTTCAAACCGAATCGCAATTTTTTCTACACTTTACATTTTCAAAAGTACAGATCCCATAGCCTTTAAGTGTACTTTTAAGGCTCCAGTGCTTACACAAAGCAGTGTAAAGCCAGGAACCCATGAAAAGTGCAGATGGGAAAGTAAACATCACCTCTGATAAAATTCCCAAGTTACTGAAGTTGTAGTACTGAGCAAGCTCAAAAACCCAAGATAGCTTAAGAACCACTTGAATAAACAGAATGATGTTTAAATACTACCACACCGGTTACCAAAACTCCATCATTCAGTAGAGCAAAACCTGTAATATTCTCCTATTAGAAAGGGAAAGAAAAACCCAGAACAATTAAGAATTATTAAACTCTATATGTGTGTCATAAGGGTTCATTTTTACAATAGATAGTTGGAGATTCTTAAAAAAAAAAAATTAAATAGAGGAAATAACAATTTGCAAGAGATAGTTCTAAAACAGAGCAGTCATCAAATATGTGTCCTGTTAGAAAGGATATTTCATTCCAAACACTTGACAAGAAAATGCAGAACTCCCACTCAGTTTACAGCTGCTGTCCTTTTACTCTGCTGCAAAAGCAGATTTCACTAGTGTGAAATGCTGCTTCGCCAAATGCTGCTCAGAGCAGCTAATCCAGCAAACATTTGTTATGGTAGTATTTCTTTGTTAGGTGTTAGAATAATTTTTAAATATCTCCTTGAGCTTATGAACTGCAACACTTAGAAATGTTTAATGACGTACGGAGCTGCAGAACATCACCAGTATTCCCACAGTATGAGCAAAGCTGATGTATGAGCACTTACTAGGATACTGGAAATACCTTATGGGATTAATTAAGGTGGCAAACCCCAGGGAAGAACACAGTTAACTGGCCAAGGAAGGAAAGTATCAAATCAGATACTAGAATGGCATCTGTTGGTTTACTTTACTAATATATTAACAGCAATACCTTCTGTTGTGTAACTGGCTGGGTCCAGTCCACTTTTTACCTTGTTACCCTCCACATCTGCCTCCATAAGCATTCCCTGAGTTTATTACCTGCAATCACCATTGCAGCTACTCTACCTCTCATGTGCCCCAAACCTCCAGAGGGGCAATTCCCTTGATTACACTGCCTGCTTGGGAATAAACTTCAGAAACAGCCTATGTAGCTGTAGCCATTCACATTGACTTCCATAAAAATTGTATTAAAATCTGGGGAAACAATTTTCAAGAGTGCTCGATTTATAAGCAGGAACACCTGAAAAAGCATGTTCTAGAGACCATGACTGGCTAAACAATTTCAAAATATATTATTTGAAGAACCACATTTTACATACTGTCATACTAACTCTATCCCTTTACAAATCAAAACAAACATTATACATCCAAAGTCTAGAAAAATTATGATAAAATCTGTTCATCAAGTAATGTATTCATATGCTAATATAAAATAAACTTGGATTAGAGAAATAAGAATCTCAGAATGTTCTTAAGTCTGTACACACAAAGTCCATGTTTCTGACTTTGGGCAAATTTTTTAAGAGCTATCCTTTTTAACACATCAGAATGTCTACTATAAAAAAAAGCAAAACAACTAGTTTTCATTTTTATCTTTTGAAAAAACTGGTTTGCTAATCTTAGCAGAAAGGGAAGCCAAAAGAAAAAAGTAACTTGCCAAAGTACCCTTAAATGAGTTAGTTACCCTAACTACCCATGCACACAAGCAAAGAATTTCCTTCGTGCAGAAAGGCAGAAGCCACACCGACACTTCTGCTTACACAGAAGTTCAGCAAATGCTTTTGCTAATTCAGTTCAGGTAACCAAATCAATAAAGCACATGGTTGAATGGACTCGGGCAACAACTCAGTTTAGAAAACAAGAAAACCCACAAATACATTTGTTTCAGAAAACCAAAAATTAACAATACATTTTTAAGACCTAGCTATGCTGTTCTACGGGCCACCAGCCACCAAAAGAAGCAACCTCATCTCCCTTGCCCTCTGCACCCCTGATGCTGATGTGACCCTGCAGCAAAGGGATGGAAAAAAACAGAATGGCAATAAACTAACCCCCTGAGACTTCAAAAACAAAACAAACAAAACCCCACAAACAAACAGAAAGCCCTCCCATATTTAGACTCCTTAACTGTTCGCAGGTCATTGCAAGGTCAGTCAGAGACACCTCTGAAGTGCCTGACTAAGGTGACAGGAGAGCAGGATCTCCTCTTTCAGAACCTCTCTGTTAGATCTTAAGGAGGTTTAGCCGCCTAATTAAATTCCAAAGGTGGCTGAGAGAAGGAATTATCTTCAAGTATTTAAAACAGAATCAGTTATAGAAACAATATTAAGCAAAGAACTGTCTATTTCTCCCACGGACAGGAAACAAAAATTGCTAGATTGAAGGGGGGGAAAAAAGTTACTTACCTATGGAACAAACATAGAATTAAATTTTGCAACAGCCTGATGAGGAAAATAGGGAACTTTCCTTGAAAGCATAAGTGCAATTCAATCCACAACCTTCAATAGCACTTTGGGTATTCTTGCTTCTGTCCCTATGCAGTGAGGAAGAACCACAGTGGGGCTGTTCTCTATTTTCCTTACTCTCACAAGGCTACATTGCAAATGTGTAACCCTCATCCTGAAAAGCAGCACGTTCCCATCTGAAGTTTGAAACAAATGAACAAGCTATTAGAAGTATACAGTAAGAAGCTGCTTTACTGTACAAGCATGCACAACTGAAATGTTTGGGTTCAAGTCCTTGTTTTTTCTTAAGAAAAATCAGCAGCCTATAAGAAAGAGTAATACAGTACCATGGTGATCAGAGCATTAAAAAACTGAGGAAGACAAGACTCGTGCCATCAAAGGAAAGAAGTACCCCAAGTAGCTCAGGCAGAGAACAAATGTTTTTAATATGACTAAGAACAGCTCTTCCTGTCACCTCAGTGTACAGAACACAGCATTAGGATGAAAGATAAGAGAAAAAAAAAGAAAGATATTTTGTTTACTAGCTTAAATTTCTGCACTTGAAATGAAAAAACTGAATTCTGAAGAACATGGTTTTGTAAGCATTTTGAGAAAACCTGTTTTAATGTGAAATATAACACATGCAACATTTCAGATATGGAGCATAAAATATTCTCCTCACAGCTTCGTGAAAAATTAAAAACTATTACTAATATTAGTCAGGAATGGTGGAAATATCGTAAATCAATTTAAGCAAGGCAAGATGCTATATTCTCCTCTCCTCTGCAAACCACCAGGGTATCTCAATACTCAAAACAAGTTTAAACTCAGAAGTATTATAAAATCATACCAGTACAGAAAGAGGAAATTTCTCTCCCCTCCCCCTGTACATTTTCCCCAAAAAGAAAAATTTAAGGAAAAATTTCTTCAACCTGTAGAAAAACTGTCAGGGGTAAAACAAGAAGCTACTACTGGGTCTAATTATCCTTCCAATTTCAGAGATTCCCACAAATTTGAGGGATGAGTTATGGACAATCAAATTTCTTAGATTTCAGAGAAGAAAGGAGAAAAA
>VWZN01008032.1:362837-382417 GCA_013396955.1 Regulus satrapa
AAAAAAAAAAGGGACATACCCCCATTTTCAGTCATGGCAACCCTGAAGTGATCCTGTCTTGTTCACTGAGGTGGTTAACCCCAAATAATTAGTAAGATGCAAAACACACCAGACAAGAAAAGGTACACAGTGCTATACTCTGTGGGATTAATATATTTTTTTTTCAGAAGAAGCAAGTTCAACAATGGACAAATCCACTTCCATGCCCAGAGATGATCAAAAAGGCAGTAAAATCATCTCTACACTAAAAAGCTTTCCAGCAGAGAATTTAAGTCACCCAAAGCAATATCCTGAAATGTGCCAACAAGTGGAATGCTTGTGCTTCAACTGTGCTTCTTCTCCCCTTACTGTGAATTATCAACTTCACCATCCTCAGAACTGCAGCTGCTACGTCAATTCCCGGGTACAGCTTGCAAAAGCAACTCCAAAATGTTATGAGCTGGCAAACCATACACGTTTAATTAAGAATAGTTTTACTGGGACCCTTGGCTATTTCCCCCTGGTTTGTTCTCACAGCTGCAGCACTGACAGGAAACTTCAAGTCACTTTTCTTCCCTGAGAAGTTGCAAATAAGCAAATGATGAAACAAGCTGCATTTTGCAATATAAAATATCGGTCCTGCAAACTAAGTGATCTGGGCTTTGGGGCTTTTGCTTAACTTCTTTATGCTTCTGAGTACATGCAGTGCAATCTAAAATCCAGTATTCATCTCTTAGAAGCGGTTAATTGCAATTTTCACAGTTCAAATTTAACTCCTACAGGGCCATGAGGATAAAAAAAAAAAATTGGTTAATTGTAGGTTGCAGTAACCAAGAAAGAACCACAAAATAGCATCAATGCATAGTGTCTATATCATGTCTATTCTATCTTACATAAAACAATTGGTGAAGGGATTAAGGCAGTGTGCCACATGGTCTAGAAATTTACTTATAAAAAGGGACAGAGAAAGAGTGTCCACAATATTCCAAATATAATGAAACGGGCACATCAACAATTTCCCCAGAAGCTCAGCACAGCTCTCCACCCTCCAAAGCCAAAACTAAACCTGAGTATTCTCTCCTCTTCCAACAATACTCCTACAATATAACCCACTTAGAGCTTTCAAACAGAAAATTAATGCATGGTGTCCATTGGTATGTACTACAAAATGGGTGTCAGAACATGTTCCAGTGGTCCCTTATGTTCTACATGGACTGCTGAGCAATTAAAAGGCTTGGTACTATCCATTCAACACAAAGTGCTGTGTTTGCTGTAGATGCCAACTGTGTAAGTAACAGGACACACACACAAAAAGTCTTACTCTAGTTTTCTGTGTGGATTTCATTCACTCAGACAAGTATGAACACCTACTGTAATTAAATGTTTAACAGAAATCCCCCTGCTTGTTTGCAGGTCCTTCTCAAACAAACTTAGAGGATGAAAGACCTCTTATGAAAAGCTGAGACAAAGAGGTACAGCTTGCCAGAAAGGAGGAGGAGGAGGAGGAGGTACGCGTGGGAAGGAGGTCAAGTATTTTGATATTTGAAGTAGACTCCATCTCCCAAAGCCTGCTGTCAGTTACACCAATCCAGAAAGCAACTGCTAAAGATGCACTGATCATAAAGACTGCATCTGGTCTTCCCAAGGATGGCACTGCACTCAAAGTAGAGCTGTTCTGACCATGAGCAGCACTGCTGGATTAACACCATAAAAACCTTTCTTTGAATTCTGGGCTCCAGGAATGAGATAAGACTCTCAGAAGAGAAATGAGTGAGAGCAGCTGTAAGTGAACCAGGCCCTGCAATAAAAATAGGAAGCAAAGTTCTTTGTCACATCCCTGCCCATCATGCACTGCCTGGGCTGACAGTCTGGTACCACAGTGGGTAGAGGGAAAACACTTCTCACTTCTGTGATTTTAAGACAAATTCACAGCTCACTAAAAGTAAAATAAACTGACATAACTGAGTTCCTTCTGCTGTGCAACACCATTTTTCACTGCTGACAAGAAAAGCTGAAAATCATCCCAAGTCTTAGGTTTTGGAGAGTCTTTCCAATTTATCAGTAAAATTAGGGACTTATTAAACTGACCTAAAAAAAAAAAATACTGCCCCTAAACAAAAGACAGGATAGAAAAAGAAACGGTCAGATTCAGATATCTGGCACTAACCCTGTCTGAAACTTACTCCTGATGACCCAAGTGAAAGAGGCCACACCAGCTCACACATTCCCCCACGCACTGCGTGCTCCAGATTGCAAAACACGTTCCAAAATACTGAGGGGTGAGACAAAATCCAAATTAATTTTAAAAACACCAAATAATCTCTGAGATTTTTTTTCACTGAAGTAGGATTTACAAAATCTTCTGACACTGTAAAATCATAACTAAATTTAGAGGGTATGTTTAAGTGGACTAATAATACACAGATGCTTTTGTTGCCAGGACTCCATTTTGTAAAATAACATAATTTTAAATTCTAATACAAAAGCTTTAATGTAAGAAGAGTCGCACTAGAAAAGACACAAATAAATTACCAGCACTTAGTACACAGGAATGTGTAACAGTACTCTTGTTATACAGTGTGAGGGAGTTCTGAAAACACTGTCAAACTTCATTAAGAGAAATGTTATGCTTACTCAAAATTACTAAAACATTCCAGGCTTTCTTTTGACTGTCCTATGCAATAAAGCAAACCTATTAGCAGTGCATTATAGCTGAGATGGCAAGAATTTGCTAATAGTTTCATGCTGATTAAGCAGCAGGCAGTAAGCAGTGCCCTGTGCCCGCCACAGCGAGCACGGCCCTCCCCCGTGCTGCTGAATTATAATTCCATGCTCAGCACTCAGCGGATCAGCTGGAGCCACCAGCCTTTAGAGAACATTCTCATTGAAACTACAAGTATAATAAAGTATGGCAGCACTATCTGCCAAGCTGTCAGGGGGAAAAAAAAATGCTTTCAAGGACACGTATGTATGCTTGAGTATATATATAATGCTCAGCACATGAAGAGGTTCTTGCAAGCTGACAGAAAGCTGGTGTTCATCTGCAAAAAACAGATGGAATGGGAGCTGAACCTCCCGGGAGTCTCCAAGAGAAAAATTAATTAATAACTAATGAATTTTAAATTACTGGACACATGAATACTTTGCCATTGATTTCTATGTTGTTTACAGTGAGATTTCCATTGAGCTCATAGAAAAAGGTGAATTATGCAACTGCAGGCATTGTAGGAGCCCCGGGTTCCAGGTCCCACGATGTTCTGTAGAGTAACAGCGCTGAAAGCTGAGCAGTCCGCTGCCCAGAGAGTGCTCTGCAACACTGCTGGCAATGTCAGAGCTTATTCTGCTTGATCAGTGTTAAGATTTTGCTGCTCAGCCACTTCCAGTACAACAGCTATATTAAAGATATAAAGCTTATTGGGTAAATTTAAGTGCCTGAATAGGCTTTAGGCTAACATTACTCCAAATGCTTTTGTCTTCCCAAGAGCAGTAATTGAGTATGGAGGGTGATTAGCTGTATCTCCTAAATAACACTGGAAGCATTAGAGCTGTGCATTTTAGATTGCCACTGAAATAGGGGATTAGAGGAAGGGCAAACAATCTGGCACAGCAACAGTACAGCAATCATAACAAAACCTCCAGTGAAGCCTCCAGCTTCAAGATGAGCCTTGCAGCCATAAATCCCCTCAGAGGAATGCAGGGAGATGTTAAACTCCTAAACCCTGCTAAGAACACATCCTTTCCATTTTAGCATATAGGCTCATCTGTTTTGAGCAGAAACTGACATTTCGTGCCCCCTTTTGCCATGGCAGCACAGAGCTTTGAGCCATACTGGCTGGCATACCATGACAAAATCCATCTAGTAGCTGCGAGAAGCTACAACTATATATATATATATATATATTTCTTTTTTTTAATTTTTTTTAAAGTCACTTGTTGTGAATCATGCCTTGATTGATATTCTTAGCATAGTGCTTTAATATGAGAAAATCCTTCAAGAAGGAAAAAGAAGATTCAGACCAAGAAGCTGTTTGATAGCTTTTCATAGGATTTTTCTCCACATAAACCTTCCCTCAATAAAGACTGAAGCTTACAGATTATACAAAAGCCATTTTCCCTCCCGCTATTCAATTTTTTAACATATTTCAACAATTTCAGCTAACAAGTAATCTTTTAAATGCTTAAATTAAAATTACGACATCATGCTCCCACTTACTCATTTACCTTATTATTAAAATAGATAATCTAAAATTTCATTATTTTAAAAATTTTAATTAATTTTCACTAGGTAGATTTCATACAACAGTCAACACAGCAGACTTTCCTGTCTTTAAAACCCACTACTCCCTCTATTAGATTATCCTTTATTAAATCTGTATTCAGATCCAGTATCCTCTCACATGTTTACTGTGTAACACTGAATATAATTAGTGGATTCTATGACAGACAGCAAGACTTTTTTTACAAGGTGCAAGACAAAGTCACTGTATAAAGACTTAGAGAAGAGATCACAATTCCATTTTCAAAGAAGTCTCTGGCATTTGAGGACTCTGCATTTCTTTGGAATCCTCCATGTCTCCCAGTATATTGGAATGGGACATTCACTGTCCTGCCTGAAGCAAACAAACCTTTAGGCAAAAAGCAACAGATGGGAAAAATACTTAACATTAGAATTAATATATATTTCTGGGTTTTCCAATACTTTGCATGTGTTTTGTGTTTAAAACTCCTCTGACCAGGAAAAATACCTCTGATTTTGACACTTAGGGGAATAAAACTCAAAGCTCCACTACAGAAATAGTTTAAAATTAAATTCCCATTTTAAGGTGGGCTCTTAACAGGCTCTTTATATATTGTCACCTCCAGTACATATAAGTATTCAGTTAGTTTGCATGTTGAATTTTCTAAATAAACAAAATAAAATCCCAAATATGTTGGCATCTGTCACTTATACTGGAGGGGGGAGAGAGATATAAAGAATTAAGACAAAACAACACAAGGCCTTCTAAATTCCCAAGACACTGCCCCTATTCTCAAGACAATGCACATGCTACAGCACACAATCAAAACTCTGAAGTCTTGTTAGGGCTGCTTGAAGCCTCTCAATCTCATGTATTTTAATGACTTAGGACAAAGAACACCTCCTATTACATCATATATAACATTTCTTTCTGGTAATGAAGGATAAAGTAGAAAGCCAAGTCTCCAAGTCTCATGCCAGAGAAGACATACAGAGAACATTAGGTCAAGACTTCCATTTACAATTCTGCCTTAAAAGACATAATAGGAAGAGCAAAATAAGTGTTATCAAATAGCATAATTATATCAGCTGCTTCAAATTTTGAGCAGAGCAGGAATATTTCCCTCAGCAACTCTTTAAGACCACACAAAAAGAAGCCTGTACATAATTATGCCATGGTGCTTCTAAGATATTTTTAATTTTCAACTTTTAATTGAGCTAGAACAGGCTATGATCACTCCAGTTTTAACACTGGGATTCTGTTTTGCAAAAATATACTGAATAGCAGGAGGAACATATTTAGAAATATATCCAACCCACTGTACCTAACTTAAAGAAGTTAGACATTTTTTAAGATCACTTTTGAGAGCTTCTTAAAATGCTAAAGCCAAGTACACAATTGTACAGACTTTTCTCAAAATCTCAGAAATATTAAGCAATAGGCTATATGTACTGATTACAGCAGAATTAAGCAAGGCAATAAAATTCTCATGGGAATCTCAACCAGGTTGCATCTTTTTTTCTCTCTACAACTACTGAAAATAGAAGTATTTGTTCTTTGACTGTATTTCTTAGTCTGTTACTCTCTACTTGCAGACAGTTTGTTGGCACCCAGTGTAAGGACAAAAAGCATGAAATACTCAGCCATGCATTTCTGCAGTTTTTCTTCCCTTTTATTTTCCTTACACTGGCAAGAACATCTTTCATTTGCAATAAGAGCTATTTCTGCAAATGAGTATTTAGAAAAAGAAGCATACCTTTGCCATTGAATTTTGTGTTTCGACACACAAATGTTAAAGTTAATCTGCAACTACCTCTTTATTTCAATGAATATTAAACCAGAGATTTTTGTTTCAGATGGCGGTTAAGAAGATATAAAAAGACTCAGTATTTGTGGAATTTTATTTACTTTATAATTCTGAGGCTGCAGAACTATACTCAAGCAGATCCAACCATAACAAGGACAACACAGAAGGCTGGCTCAGGGCTCAATTCACCATTTAACATAATACTTTGAGAAGCAAAGCAGCAGTTTATGGACAGACAGTAATGATGTGAGAGCAGGATAAGTACACAGAATTCCTGAGACCATCTATGGGCATCAAATTTAAATACAGCCCTTCAAGCTACTGTCCTCAGAAAACTGATTGCAAAGAAAGAATTTATCAGTGTAGTACCATCTCAGCACAATGTTCACTTCAATTGTTTTAATAAACAGCACACCAAAGACCAGCAGCAGCTGGAAAGCTGTTTTACAGCCCACACAAAAGCTGTACAGGGAATCATCACACCTTCAGTTTGGACACAATCTGCTGAGGCTCTAAAGATTTACAAAACAAGAAAAGAACAATAAGATAGTTTAGAGCTAGATTTTTAGCACAGCACTTGGGATTTGGGTTTTTCTGGTTTCCCATAAAAGGAAAAAAAAAACCCGCAAGCCCAAGTGCATATCTAAGTTTTGCTCAACTGATAGTTACAGTAGCAATTTATAAACTAGCAAAAATGCAAGACAGTTTTTTTTATATATAATTAACTGAAAAGTAAACAGAAGTAAAATTTACACCTTCACGGATCACAACCCACAGCCTTGTGAAACACGGAGATGGGTCTCTCTTTGAGACTGAGAATAAAAAGCAGAAGTATCCCAAGTTTAATGTCCCTCGCCCCATGCAGGGGCACAGTTTAATGTCCCTCGCCTCAGGCAGCCACATAAGGCTGGCCCTTCAGGCTGGCCAAGGCAGGAAGAACGAAAGGCAGTGAGGCTGAAGGCTGTCGCTTTTGCTGAGGAGGCTGCACTGGGTGACTGATGGGGAGCTCCAGGGCCACAAGGCAGCAGACAGGCTCAGCAGGGGATGAGAGAGAGCAGAGGGCCAGAGGGCCAGCACAGCGCTGTGACCGCCGGGCCCCGGCAGGGCCTCACCGCCTCTGCTCAGCTCCTGCTCCCTGCCTAGGCAAGGCGGCCACAGAGCCCGGCTGTGGAAAGCTCTCCAGGGAGGAAGCACTGCAGTCCTCTGGCATAGCTCGTGGGCACGAGCACCAGAGTAACACATGAGCACCAGAGTAATACACAGAGCCTCAGGGAAGCATGGAAATGCCATTACAAGTTAGAGTGCAGCACCCAGGAGGGATGAACGCAAGGAAGAAACAGCCAGAACAAATGGACTTATCTGGATGACCAAAAAAAAAAGATAGTGCTGATGAGTACATCTCATCAAGTTGTTGTAAGGAAGCTTAAAGTTGGTGGTCACACTATGTGAGGTACAAATCAAGATCAAAGTGCTATCAATAAACAGAACAGCTGCTCCTATATATCTCATATACACAGAGAACATAGGTATGCTCATATACACCCACACACTTCATCTATTTGTGTCCTCTAGTCCTCTGTGCCTCAAGCACAATGCAGTTATGCATGACAAACATCTATTAGCTTTTCCAGTTGGATGCAGATAACCAAGAATTGATATGGATAGTGCCAAGCATGTTGATAGATCTTCAGTCGTGGTAGCTGGGGGGAGGAAGGAAGCACCCATCCTTCAATATCAACAGGAAAAGCAGTCAAGTCAAAGCCACTCAAGAACCTCGTTTATTGTTGCAACACTTTAGTGCAGGATAAAGCTTCTTCTAAATACTTTAAAGACAAACAATAGATATGCACTGTAACACTTCTGCTGTACCATGAATTATTTCCAAACAACATCCTGGTGAACTTTCAAGCTCTCTAGAAAAAAAAATGTGCTTGCAATATTACTAGACATGTTGAACAACCAGTTGAGAGTCCAGAAAGTTTGTTAACTATATTTTTGTTTTTAATCAGACATAACATTTTATTACAGTATTGCATAAGCACACTTGTTGCCTGAGTCCCATCACATCAGTGACAGTAAAAAGGCAAGTGTGTCCTCAAGTCCTTCAAATCTGCTGACTTCGAACCAGACTGTGGCTATTCAGGCTGCCATAAAGGAGTCACCTACCAGCTTTTGACACACCCGTCACAACACTGCCTAGCCCAGCACCACTGAAAATAAATATTTGTAGAGCCAGGTAGTAACTAGAGCAGCAAAATTATTTAGCTGAATTACAATCCACAAAAGCAAAAGACGGCAACTGTGTATACCATACACTAGCAGAAGAAAACAGACATAAAACTCTGCTCTTCAGCACTGCATTGAAACAAAATACAGGGAAGTTACTTAATTTAACTAGATGATCTGAAAATCATCTAGAAGCCTTAGGCAAACCATTTTTAAAAGGGAATAATTAAAACTATCTTATTTAAATTCAAAATGTAATACGTAATTTCAGATTTAAAATAGGAGGTCCAAGTTTCTAATCATGATTTTGATTGTAAGCAGAAGGCGAAGCTAGATAATTTAACATCAAAACTCAACATAAGCAATAACCTAAATTCATTCAGACAGCTCCTCAACTTCTAGCTTTCATTTACAAAACTTATCAGATGGGAAACTAGAATGAATTAAAATACAGACTCCAAACACCTATACCAGTCTTCACAGCATCACTGTACACAATCTCCAAATCTCTCCAAGAGAGTTTATGAAGACAGGACTAACTACCAAAAGATGAGAGGGAAATATACCAAAATTAAGGCTGCTTTTTACTTCTCAGCAATCCCTCAGACATTTCAGCAACAAACAGCCCAGAAATCAGGAGCCTTTTGCTATGCAACACTAAACGTGCACCTGCTCTCATGTAAGATTTTTGCAAAGCCTTCACAGAACTGTTCAGCGTTCCTGCTTGTGCTTTTCACCTCTTCTACACTGTTTACAGCACTATTACCTCCTTTTCAAGATGAGAGAGGCCAGCAAAGGCATATTATTTAGAATCCAAAAACACCATGACATTTGCATTCTGCATTTTCGTTTTGCACCATTTCCTACTATTGACATTCTCTATGCTTTTCTGAATGCCTCTCTGCACTAACCTAGCACTTTCATATCTACCAGAATAGAACTATAATCTACTAAAAATCTACTGTCTTTCCCAAGAACTAGATCAGAAGTCCTTTTAAGACAGGCTAAATTCAAAATTGACATGAGTATTCTAACAATATGTTGCTATCAGTTACTCATGATCATAGAAGTAATTTGAAAATGCTCAGTTCTTACTATCCTGAAAGACTGTTTTGTCCAAAAGTATTGTCTTTAGCTTTAGGACAAACCCCACATAAAGGGGTGTCTCCATCGTTTTTTAATCAAACATACCCAGTAAGGCACATCAGAGACATATCAGCTGTTTGGGTACTAGATATCCACAGATTTTGCTTGCTTTTTTTTTGCTGGTTTTTTTTTTTTCCTTTTTTTTAAAGTATAAATGTCTACTATTCCAGAGAGCTGCCTAAAAAAAAGAAAAGGAAAAAAGTGTTTCACATTTCATTCTACAGTCATACGTTCCCTGATGTTTTGTCACACTGCTGTGAAACAAATGATTCTTTCTCTAGGATTGTACAGAATAACAGCACCTTTGTTCTATAGGCAAGCACTGCAATATTAAACAACTGCCTAGAATGTAACCAGGTAAAGACACAGCAAATGCAACTGTTTGTACCCAGAGTTATGTGAGAGAACAAGATATGATTAAATATTCTCAAAACAGTCTCAAGCAGTGTTTTTACCTATTAGATTAATCTCTACGTCTGGTGATTCCCTACTTCAAGTGACAGAAGCATTGCCAATGAGAAAAGGCAAGTCCCCAGTATCTCCAGCTGCTTTCAACTTAGGCAGCAGTGAGACAAAACACCCATTCCTTCCCTTAGGGCTGCTTTCCTGTTTCAGCATTTACTGCACCGTCCCTAAAGATTCTGTCATCACCCTGCTGAGGCTGGCGCTTGGCACAAACTCAAAAGAAAAGGCATGTGGGACAGCATGCACCAAACTCACACATTGCACACTAGAAATTCTATTTTTCTAGACAAAATCAGAAAAATCAATTCCATATTATGGCTATTATTCCTTAAGCAATGCAGTTTGAGTTTCATTGGAGCTAGGAAGCCATTCTACCAGGATAAAATGCACCGGTTTATTCATCTAAATCAGTGCCTTCAAAGTTCCATTTCATCGTTTTAATGCATGAAATTAGGGTAAATAGGGGTGCCAGAGTCAAAAGACTGTGTTGGCACTTGCAGAATTTCAGCAGTGCAACAGACATTTGTTTCAATTCTGAAAGCACAACACAAAACTGCATGTACCAAGTAGTAGCTTACTCAGCTGAGCATTCCAGCACCAGTATTAGAATAAGCCAGTCAACTAAAACCAACTTTCTCACAGGTCATGATTTTCTGACAACTGCCTCACACAGATAATACTTGTGCTTGCTGTTTTTGTTTTTTTTAAGGAAGGCCAACTTGATTTGCAGTAGGGATGTTCAGACGAGCATATGAGATATGGGCTGTAGGCAACGTTAGTGGCACTCAAGGGCTGCTCATTTTAGGGAATTATAATCCAGAATTACTCACCTGGACTGAGAGGGAGAACTATCTGCAACCTGACTTACGTGTTAAAACTACAGAGACTGAGCTGATCACAAACAGCACCACTGTAAACTGAAACTATCCAGACCTGTTGACACTGTGTAAGGGGGAAAACCCACATACACACAAAACCAGCCTGGAAAAATATTCCCTGATATTGTCTGTCCAGAACCTTTGAGCTATTAATGTAATTTAGCAAACATTTCAAGCCGTTTACAAAGTTCTAGCAGCAGCTACTGAAATTACAGAAAAAAAAAAAATTATTGTTTTATAAAAGTCCTTAAATTATAAAGCTTTTGATTCCATGTCATTGCAAGTTATTCTTCACCCCATTGTAATGTGCATATTTCAGCATTTAACATCATTAGAATAACAAATGCTGTTTTTAAGAAGTTAAGAGATTAAAGGACGGTACTTAAAACATAATTAAAACTATTACATTATACATATTGCCATGAATCTACAAACATGTTCAGCTTTATAAAGAAAAAAATTCTTGCATGCCTCCTTCACACTGTCAAATTACTCATCTCTTGGACAAATGAATGGAATAAAGAAAAAAACACAAGCATGGAATTTCTCATAGCAGAAGCAAACTGATTCTGTGCCCCACAAAACAGCAATAGCCATTTATTTCAGAGGTTTAACGTTTGACCAGCAGGGCAGTCTAACACCACTGATTTGCCACCAGCCCTTCAACTAGCTGACAAGGTCAAGAATGCCAAGATCTCCAGAAGATATGCTCTGATATCCACAAAGTATTTTGTATTCCTGAATAAAAAGTTACTGCAATCCCACAGAAATTGCAAAGGCAAGACAGAAAGAGCTCTTTAAGATCTTTACTACTCAGAATTAATCAAAGCAAAACAGCCATCCTAGTGGTAATCCCCTTTAGTGCTTCACAGTTTATGCAATAGTCAATTACTAAAGAGGATGAAAGACAGAACAATCTTTGCAAATAGGTCACTGTCTATATTTATAATGATTAAAACCAACCTGGTGCTAAAAGTAACTTTTAATAAGCATAAAAAGTAACATTAAGACAGCGCCATGTATTTACTCTTAAATACATTCTATGTCTCCTATGATAAAGGGGAGGTAACAGGCATCAGAAACAAAGTAACTTCCCATAGGTCACGTATTAGCATTGCCAAAAGCAGATTTTAATTTCTGTCTGCAATGATTTTATTCCAAACTATCACCCTCGAAGATAACACCTAAACATTCTTGACATGATCTCTGAACTCACCTAACTCTCTCTATGTCTGCACACCTTCTCTCCCAAAACCTGTTAGGAAAGCAAGCATTGCCCAGGGTGCTTTTTAAAGACCACTTTTAATGTCTTCATCTTTTGCTTCAGCTTTCTCTGCCTGTTTAGGCATGCCTGAACATGTAAATTTATTTTTTTTTTTAAACTTCAGAGCAATTACTCAGTCTCTGCTTCTACTGCATATGCTCAGACATCCCATCTGCTTCTTTCAAGTACTGTCCAGATCTGCTAAAGAATCGTTCTTTCAGAACTTTCTCTCTTCCCCACATCCTTGGTGTCCCTGAGGAGTATCTGCCCTTTCCTTGGGATCAGGACATCACACCTGACACCCTTCTCCTAAAATTTTATTGAACTTCATTGATCCTCACAGCTGTGGGTGCCACCATTGTCTCAGTGATTCTAACACCCAGTTCAAACCATTCCATTCAGTCCAGTTTGACCTGCAGTTACTGTCAACACCAGAGTTAAATCTAGTTAAACTGAAGCTTGTTTCCTCTCAAGCCCTACTTCCTCCAATTACCTCCAGCTTTCCTACAGTTCAAGTCTATAAACCAACATATGGTTCTTACAATGCCTTATCCACCAGAGTGGCAACCAACAGTTGTCATTTCTTCACATAAAATATTAAGAATGTTCATTATCTAGCCTTGATGTTTCTCTTGAGCACACGCTTTGCTACATCTTCATAAGCAAATACTTCTGCTCACACTGCCACCTCTCTATCCTTCACATATTTCATCTGAAAAAAACTCCTTACTTTATGCACTACTTTGGAGGCTCTGGATCTTCCAGTATTTCCACAGCCAGTAAGCCTATGACTCCAAGACTGTACAGTTGCAGAACCTGCACTTCATTACTGGAAAGGAGGAGGAGGATAATCTTCAGGGAAGAATGTAACCACTTCTTAGAAAGACCTCACAAGAGAAGCATTCCTCTGTATCTCATACATTGGTACTCGAGGACAGCGAAAACACACTGAAGGTCAGGCTAAAGCTGAATACTATCACCTCAACAGCACAAAAAAAATACTTACACAAAAGTATTATTAAGGTAATTCCAGCTTTTAATCTTACAAATTTAAGAGAAAACACCTGTAGCTTAGAGTTTATTATAATGCAGACTGCATAAAAATGAACTCCACAGCAGGCAGGGGAGGGAGAAGCAGTCAGTCTTGTGAAGTGAAATCCTGTTTGTGCGTGAAAGCCAGGAACTTGATGTTCTCACTACAGACTAAGAGCAATAAAAACAGCTTTCTGAGCCATTAATTTCTGCACAGCTGATTTCTACTAAACAATGCTCATTATTGAAAGAATTCTAAAAAAACTGCCAAGCTGTTCCAGTGAGAAGGCTGGCACTCTGAACATCTAGACTGAGCTAACGGTGACATCAGTTCTACCACTGCTTTAATCCCCACGGCTACTAAATGCCAAACATTTTCATTGTATTTAAAGAGCTTCTGATTACCCACGATGAGATTAAGTTACAAAATAAGGCAAACTTCGAGGCACAGCGAGCACTTGCACTCTTGCTGCCCAAGGTTCTGATAATGGCAAGTTCTTCGGTTAACATCAGTCAAACTGCCAGCATTTTCCACAGCCAAAATGTGGCATTTTTAGCATTTGTTATTCTTAAACACTGTGAAAACTGTCCCACTTCAGGCCTCCCATAACAGTGTCTACATTGCTGCCCCGCTCAAATACAAATTTAAAAATCAGATGTAGTGTTGAATGAACATACAATAGTGGGGAGAGGAGAAATGGTGAAGATTAAGTGTCACTGTTTCAAGAGGCACAAAGTCCAGAGGAAACTGAGCTGCAAGCCATATATTTATTATTGACAAAAGCACCCATGTAATATTAATTCCATCTGCTTTAGAGAAGGAAATGCATCAAATTAAAGTCAACACAGAAGAAGGAACTGTCCCTGCCATGGAATATAATATTTAATGTGGTAAACTATTTAAAGTAGGATATACTTTCTAAACATTCCTTGGTACTTTCATAATTTGTTTGGCAATTGATTAATATGGCAGTAACAGGCCAACACACGCTTCTAAAATAAATATCTAATAATCACTTTATCGTGCCAAGTTCTAAGTGGTTCAATTCAACTACACCGAGCTAGGACAGTGCTGTAAAGAAAGTGCAAGAAAGTTCAGGGATTCTCACACTGCATATGAAAGACATTACTGAAGAAAAATAAATTAAATTTAGTAATCCTATTCATTCCATATTATTTGGGGGAGGGGTGATGAAGCTAAAACTAACATAAAATACACAAATATTCGAGACGTGACGTCCCATAACTATAAAAACCATGAATATCAAGAATGAGGCCAAGAATATAGTAGGATATTGAAAAGCTACTGAGTATTGCAATAAATATTTATATACACAATTCAAGACTCTGTAATTCACCGAATCAATCTTGTATTTATAAGATCTTCCCATACTGACTCGTTCCTAAGCAGCTTTGTCTTCATTGTTTCTTATTAGCAAAGTACTGATTCACAGCTCTCAATGGTAAAACTTTTCATGCCTACAGTTAGCATCAAATCTGATTTGAGATCCTCTGGTATCTGAACACATGCTGGCAAGTGGGATTTACTGTAACAATCAGTTCTTATCCAAACAAAAACAGTTTCACACTGCAGATTAACTTCAAGAGTAGGGAGCTTTTAACACAATTTTTAAAAATTTAACATGTCCCTAAGAAAGATGGGGGAGGCAAATGTGAGGTGGGGGAATTATCTACATACACACACATAAATAAATATATAACTATGTGTATGCACACATACATCACTGGTTTAAGAGCAAACCTGGATTACAATAGACTAATTAACTTGGTTAACCGTACCAGAAGTGACCTGATTAAGTCAGAGTTCTAATCTTTTGATGGGGGTGGGGGATGCCTGTTGAAAAAAAATTAAGAAGTGAGAGAAACTGTTTTACCAAGGACAAAGGCTGTCAATGCTCAGTTTTAGCCTGAAGTAGGAGTACATCATTCCTGAGATTTTTCCATACTAATTAACGAACTCACATATTTTGAGTTTTAATCCAGAGTAAAGTTGTGAAAACCAGAATTGGCAGGGCTGACTCATTAAAACAGTCTACAAATAAAATAATCAAGGCAGAAATTAAGCTCCATGTAAATCTTAAGTGTAATCAAACCCAGTAAGACATTAATTTGCAGTTCTTATGTTACCTATACACATTTAGGGAAAACTGACAGTAACCAGCACTATTATTTCAACAAGCCAAGTGATGAGGAGTTACAGCAGTAGGCCCCCCTTCCTCTGAAAGATATTACAACCCAAATTCAGTGTCATACTAAGCCCATCTTAATACAGAAATACTACTGTTCTTCCTTTAACTTTAAATCACGGAATAATGTAAATGGAATCCATTCCCATAGCATAGTAATTCGGCAAGGTTTAAAGACATCAACTGGTTTTGATTTCAGTAACAATTTCATGCTGAGAGAAGACATTTTTATTTAAACTATTGGAATTTCTTTGGAATAAATCTCAAAACAGTAGCAGACAATTACGGTAATAACAAGAGAAAACAAACCCGACATGGGGGACATTTTTTGGCCTACCTGCACTTGTTCTGTGGAACTACTACTGAGTTCATCTCCAGACTCGGAATCCTGGTGAATTTTTTCTGAGCCTTCTCCTGCCGAATCACAAGATTGTTCATGCAAAAAGCTGGTCTTCTCTATTTCTAAGAACTCTGGGCATGGGAAATGACCCATGGAAATGGTTCTAAACTGATTGGAAACCTTGGGAGATTGCAACTCATTGTTAAGTTTTCCATTGTTCTGGGTAAGGTCCAGACTCAATCCAAAAGTTTGACAGGGGCTATTGTTCGGTCCCAGATTTTGATTGGCATCTCGAACTAAGCAAGACACTTGAACTGGAGAAGATTTTCCAAAACTAGAAAGCTCTGGTGACTTATTCACATTTTCTGTTGATCTCTGTAATCCATGTGTCAACTTCAAGGTGTTATTTGGCAGCATGCTTGCCTGCTTCACAGGTGGCATCAGTGCTTTCCGGGGAATTTCCTTCACATACTGTGCTGGCACATAAAAGGGTTTGGAATTTTCGTCTCTTTTGACTTGCCACCAATCATCATTAGTCTTTTTCACTAGGATGTATTTCTCCCCTTGCTTGATCACGATTTTCTTGTCCTTGGCCTCATACTCATAGTCATACTCCACTTGAATGTAAAGTTGTCCTGGAAGCATCTTCCCACCCTTGTCAGCCATTTCTATCTGAAAAGATTTCACCTTTTCAGACAAAAAGTAAGCGACATTCTGTTTCAGTGTTGTCTTCCTGTTAATGTTCAGAGCTGTAAGAAAAAAAAAAGTATATGTAATCAAGTGGCAGTTTAAGAGAACTTTGGAGAAAAAAAAACCCACCTTTTTTAAATCCTGCTTATTAAATTCATGTCAACCTTAAACTAATTGATGGAAAAAATGCAGCATTTTCAGATATCTTTCTCAGTGTTCAAATAGAGAATCAGTAGAATAACTTAGGTCACCGATTTAACTGTCCTGTGCACACAAGCCTCCTGCTATCAAGTGGCTCATTAGCTCCATTAATTAATTAATTAGCTACCGTTTCTATTACTGAATAACACCGATTGATCATAGGTGATTTGGTGGGGGAACTGATCTGAGTCATTCTTTTGCTTACATATAGGTTTAATTTATTTGTGAAACTCTGTTACACCACGAGTTTTCATCAAAATATTCCACAGAAGACTTATTTACCTCACAGAAAAACTGATCTAACCAAATGTTCATGAGCTAGATCATAAAATGCAAACAAAAACCTCAATGAAAAAACAGGACTATGAACCAAAACGGGTAATGAAATAATTAATAATACATGAAAGTTCTGAAAAGTAGTTTTCAGCATCTTTATAATCCAGACAACTGCTACTCCATCCACACCCACAAAGAAATTCTATTTAATCATGGAGCATCAATGTCCAAACTCACGGGTGGGTAAGCATTAGTCTTGAAACTTACACTTAACACTATATACTAAATGAACACAAAAGGTAGGATTTTTCATCTTGAAAATCAAAGCATGCAAGATCTCCATCATTCACATGAAATGTAGGAGAATTCAAGTAAAATGAATACTGCCATATTTAATCTTATAAAGATTAAAAACCACTTATTTTTTAATGCATGTTTTGCGAATGAGAAAAGTGATGTAGAAACTTGCAGCTCTGCAAGTTAAGACTTTGTGATAAGATTTGTAGCCTTTACCCTGCCACAGAGTGGAACTAATGCAATTCCATGCAGAGTGAACTCAGCTGCTAAACGGGACTGAGGACAGAAATAACAACAGAAAAGAACTTCTGGGGAGATCTAAAGCACAAACCACTAAGGATTGTTCAATTTTCTTTTGCCATTTCTGTTATTTGATCTGAGCCTTGAAAAAAAAAAATACATTTGCCACATAAGTCAGAATCAAAATAGAAGGTAAAAAGCTAAAAGTATTGCACCAAGACAGAAGTGCCCATCTTTAACCTGTGTCTCTCTCCCACAGCCCATCTTCTTTTACTTCCAAAAAGCATTTCCTACAGGTAACTAGGAAGCTACTACCATTTCCAAGGCTCCAAACAAAATCACAAAGTCAGATTTACAATTTCATCAAAGAAATGACAAAAGGAACGACGGTACCACATTCAACAAAGCTGACAACAGGAACACAAAGCAGTAGAAAAGAATGCCAGGATTCTGGTGTTTACTCTCCACCATGAAATGGTACATTGACAGCCTCGGTACAAAACAACTTGCTTACCTGCTATTCTACATAAATAGATGTTTTTAAGTGCAGCTCTGCAGTTGTTTAGCAACAGCAGCAAAAGGTAAACATGAACAAATTGCAACCATTCCTTCTCTCTTCCTGGTTTTGGAAGCTCTGCCATGCAAATTCAATTTTTTTCTTCGTAGCAAACCTTCCAACACTTCTTCAAAGCTGCTACCAACCACTTTTATGGCTTCCAGGTCAAACACCAGAAAAATGCAAGTCTTACCAAGCTGCAGTCTACCTCAAAGCCCTGTTAGCTCAAAAAACTGAACCATAGCACAAGGATCCATTCACAGTCTCTTTCTCCCACAGAGAAACCAAAGAGAGAACATAAGCCTCTGGTTTCCCACAGGGCTAACAAGTGTTTAAAAGCTTGGATTTTTCATTCCTCTTGCTGGTTCCATATGACTATTCATTGAGAATGCACGTTCTCAATGATGAAAAAAATTAACATTTTTTTCAAGACAGAAAGATTAAACAGGTTGCATGTTATGTTTAAAATAACCCCGCAACATTTTAAATAATAAAAGTTAAATAAAATAAAATTGCTACAAAAATAGCTCTACCCACTTTTGAAGTAAATTTTACAGCCTAATCCCTTTCCAAAAAATAACAACAAAAAAGAAACAACAAAAATAAGCAGCACAATTTTTGGTCTTTCATCCAAGCTGCAAAATTACCAAGTCAATAGCAAACATTTGGTAATGTTGAACATATGATTAAAGAGAGACAGGCTGTGTTCAGCCAGAACACTAAAACAGTTTTACAAACAGATCACATCATCAGGATTGGGCAAGGCTCTAATTCTCCTGCTCAACCCCAAAAAGCCAGGAATCTGTATGATATAGGTAGGAAATTAACCCTCTAGATCAGCAAACAACTACCATGGCCTTGATTTCACAGATTCAAACGCACTGATTTTCATTTTGCTTTAATTTTTTTAAACGCAGCTCTTGTGTCACAGAAGGCAGGCTGCTTGTACTCGCTGTGCAGCCCAGGGGACAGCTGATTGCAGTGTCCTTTCATGAAGCTGTCTCATGGAACACAATTAAAAGGGCCATGGGAGCCTTGGCCAAACCTCTGCTGTAAGGGGCTCACAACAATGCAGGTGTGAATGCACAACATCGAGTACTGACTTCTCTGTGCTATCAGTCAACTGCTGAAGTGATAGGGCTGGTCAGTCCCTGTAACCTCACAGTATTTTTTTTATTCCTTACCATTTACCCATCATGCTAGATGGCACCCACATTGGCAAAGAAGGTTGAATTACTCCAATTAGAGAACAGTAAGTTCTCTAAGATGATGGAAAATCATCAGCCTTAAATGAGAACATCTGTAAGCTTTCATACTTTAATACCTTAAATAAAGTCCCGATACCTGATTGAGAGAATAATGACAAACGGCTTCACAAAGAAAACCAAAAACCGGACCCAGACCTCGCTTTTCTCCTGGTGAAGAAAACCCCAATCGCTACGGGCAAATGACGGAAGGCAGGTCACAGCCCCACGTGGAGGCACAAACCACCATTCCACGGAGCACTCCCGCCGTCCCACGGCAGCGCCAGCCGGGGCATCCACCCGGCACCGGGGCAGAGAGATCCCTTCGGCCTCCGGCTGCCCGTGGAACCCTTCCCATCTCTTACTCAGCTAAGGCTGAGTAAGGCTGGCAGCGCTGGGTGTTCGCAGAGGTCAGCTCCTCCCTCCCCACACCCCTGCGCCCGCGGGCGCGCCCCTGCCCGGCCCTGCCCCACCGGCACCGGGCCGGCCCTGCC
>VWZN01008032.1:384197-444084 GCA_013396955.1 Regulus satrapa
CTCCCTCCGTCCCTCTGTCTGTCCGTCCCTCCGTCCGTCTGTCCGGCTGGAGTGGCCCGGTGCGGCGGCCGGAGCCGTGCCAACAGCTCCTGCTGGCGTGGACCCGTGAAACACCCCGGCCTTTCCGTGCCCGGTGAAGCGGACTGAGGGAAAACAGAACCCGCGCCCCTTCCTCGCCGCAAACAGGGCTCGGTCTGACTGTTTAATAGAGGGTACCTGAAGAAACCACATTTTAAAAACAGTTGCACATGGAGGGATAGTAAGAAACAGGCCTTGACTTTTATTTCGAGTTAACTTGTTTGGTATCTTTTACTATATTAAATAAAAAGTTTTCAAACGTTGTTTGAAAATATTTAGGTGGCCTTCATAGCATTTTCAAATTGTAAGTAATCTTATCTTTCTCTCTGAAAAAAAGCAGTATCTAAGCTCTCTCGGTTGCAAAGATAACCTTGAAAGCATGAACTGACTGTAACTGATACAGCAGTATGTGAATGAATCTGCAAACAGCCTGAGACAGTGGCACGGAGATGTGTAAACTGTCTGCACTCTATTCATCTAATGAAGGGAAATGCTGGTCTAACTTCTTCTTTGACTGTTTTAACACACGGAACGAGGAAGGAGACAGTAAACCCATCAAAAGGTGGAAAGAACAGGTTTGCTGAGGGAAGGACAAGCAATGGGAAAAGACCTGAGAACTGCCAGCAAAAGAGAGAGAGAGACTTTAATTGAGGAAAAGATGAAAACAGGTTCAATAATTGGTTTAATTGAGCATGTGGACGTATTTTCATACGGAATTGCAATCCCTCTTGAACTTCCAATATTGATATCTCCTTGAAATCTCATATATGATATGCTACAGACATGCAAGACAAGCGGAAAACATTGCATATACCTTAAAGCTTTTTTTTCTCGAGCCTGAATATTTGTGAGAATGTCCCCTTTACACCAAGGATCATTTGACTTTGGGCTGTCTGCTCCCAAAACATAATTATTAAAATTCTGCTGGTGTTGTAAGGCTGATAACACTGTCACACCCACTCGTTCAGCAGTTATTCACAGTCTGGAACAAACAGACTAGACACCAGCATTTCTATTGTAAGTGAAAAAACATCTTGCATATAGATGTCCATTATTTACCATTAAAAGGCAAAAGAAATGTGTAAAAGGACAGTAGTTTTTTATTCATACTCACTCTTTTGTAAATTACACTTAGGTGAGAAAGATATAGAGTGATTCTTGGATGCTTCTGTCTAGTAGGATTCTATCTGTATGCCCAGTTTTGTATTTGAGACACTTGGGTACTTCTGCACAAGCTGACTGTATTTTACCCGTTGACATGCCTGAGGTGCATATAAAAGCATCTCAAAAATCAGTCATAGTAACCACATTGTAATTATCCTTCCTCACTGCCAGGGCTTCACTAGAGTGCTGCAGGATACGGCATTAGTGATTCAGTCTGAGGCACTCTTCCCTCTGAGTCACAGTTGAACCAATGGTCCCACATAAGATCAACAGGCATAATAGAGCTGAAGGTGCCAGAAGATATGTAATTTTGAGTCCCTGCCCAAGTGCAGTCATGAAAGATTCCACATTACAAATAAACTGTCCAGCCCAAGTTCCAATTTTAATATCTGTTGCGTATTCTGCCTGTGAAGGATTTCTCTGCCATTTCACTGGAGTAGAAAGAGCTAAAGTTCATAACCTTTACTCACCGTGACTTGTTTTTCCAGAGGTGTTGTAATCTGCCATACATCTCATACCTCAGACTGCATGTACTCCATGCATGTACATATTAGTTGGAAACATCCAGTACATGAATTGACCTCACGAATCCCAGACTGAAAGATCTGCCAACTATAATTGCTTTACGTAGTACATGCGAGCTACGGTAGCTAGTGCAGGACTCAACGCGTGTATCCATTGTGTTCTGACTGCTCTGTACCATACCTTGCACACAACGACATCAACCTCTGTCTTTGTGAACTGATTCCTTATGGAACGTCAGTGTTTGAAGTGTCTGTCTGTCTGTCCTGTTACGCCAAACCTTCTAAACCTTTGTCCAGATTCGACAGTGTTTGCCAAAAGGGAGTTCCCTTAAAGGGAGCTAAGCTCTCACAAGGTCTGTGGAAGCAGTCAGCCATATAGGGGTGGAGAAGAACCCACATAAGAAAGTGACATTATAAATGTTGCAGTTGTAGAGAAAAAGATGATAGTTGCTCTTTATGATAAAACACAAATCCACAGAAAACAAGATTCACAGTTCTGAAGATCCAGTCTTGAAAAAAATCTATTTCTGGTGTTTGATTTAGACGTAGTTGCTTTCACTCCTCGGATTCAAAGTCCTCAAATACTAGCATTATATGTATAAAAGACTCAGCCTATTAATTGTGGAGGGCAAATTGCCATTTTATTTCTTTTCCATTTTTTTCTTCTGAGTCTGTATCAAATCTCTGCAAGTTCAGCTGTCCATTATTTTATGGCTCAGACGCAGTAATTCTAGATGTGTGTCATGTTTTAATTAATTAGAAATGCATATCTGAGAGTGGCTGCTGCCATCCTGTTACTGATAGTGCCAGAACTGGTGTTAGGTAACCGGCAGAAACGTGCTGCTGAAAACGTGATTGGTATTAAATCTGGGTTGTTTATTCATTGTTTGCCACCCCTCCTTACCAAACATAATCTCATTATGAACTGTGTTGATTCTTTCTTTCGGAAATGACCAAGAAGGCAAATACAAAAAGCTTTGCCACATCTAACAGGCAGATACTGCAAATATCCACCTTGCTCATTTTGCTTTTTCCTCAAGTTTTCGCTCCTTTTTAGAGACCTTTTCTCCTTTTGGTCTTATAACCTCAGCAGTGATATGCTCTAGGGAAACCATTCTCCCCATGTACAAATGGACTTATTTCAGCAAATGTTTTTTGTATAAATAGAATACATTTTCATTTTGCTTTTAATAGTACTTAAAAATGTATTTTATAGAATGGTTTGACTTGCCTGATAGAAAACATTACCTGGGGCATCTCCTGTGTACCCTGCTCCTACTCTCAGTTTTTTGACAGCTTCCAGCCTCTCACCTCTATCTAAAAATACTCTTACCACCTACACGTAGACATACAATCAATTCCTTCTTTCTGTTCTTTCTCTGTACTACAAAAGCACTTTTTCACAAAGTGCAGGTGCTGTGGGCTTTTTGCATGAACTTCTCAATTTACTCTCCATCTCCTGACTCAACTAATAGATGAGACATTTTTATTTATATAACTGTGCATTATAGGGAAAATCAATTGATAAGGGAACAACAAAAGTAAAGAATATAGAAAAAGGAACCCAGATTTCTCACGAGTTTAGTCAAGAACTTCTTTCACCATGACACTACAAAGGAGTTTTCTGCCTTAAGGAGGGACTTTTATCCACAGTTCAGGGAAAAGTATTTGTTTTACTGTGAAAAATCAGCAAGGAATTTGTAAAAGTTTTCCATTTTGCCAGCAGATTATTTTTGCAAATCGTATTAGGCTGAGTGGACAGTGGCCAACCCATGCTTTTTTATTCTGCTCTCTTTGTTAGCCACATCACCATTGGGATCCTCAATATTCACGTCTCTCTCAGAGCATCCAGTGGAAGCTGTAACAAAAATTCAAACATACCTATTGTTTGTATTTGCAGTCTCAGTTTGCAAGTGAAGGACGCTTTTTTGCAACTATCTGATTGTCAGCCTTACTAAAGAACAAAGTGAGATTTGTTTTGGTCGAGCTGATCTTCTGATTGTGCTCTTGCCAAGACCTGGCTCCCTATTTACCTGTGTAGTTAAACTGTTTATCTCTTTCTCTTCTCGAGCACAGTATTCCAAACTGTATCACTTCTGCATGGAGCACTAAAATATACCTGTGAGTCACAGCACAGAATTAAAAGTGGAGAAAAGTAATGAATAATTTTCTAAGTGACTGAATAGCTAAAGCCTACAGTAGATGAAGGCGGACACTTCTCTGTGCTACCTTGATCTAACACCTTTGCCTAAGCTAAATCTTAGTCATCTCTGCACAGCTAGTGGTGTCTCGATCACACCATGGTTTGAGCTAACAGGCAATTAATCCTTTAAATAGTAATATCTATTTTTATAAACCTATAATGAAAAAATTCTCATATTCAAAGGCGCAATGTAAATGTCCATTTATACCATGGAGAATTAAGGATAGTCCCACATAAGTTAACTTCATTTCTAAGTAAATTGTGTGTTTTCTGATAAAAAGGAAGGGTTGTTTAGCGACCACTGATAAGCAGAATCGAAATAATACATAGCATAGCAAAAAGAATTAAATAAAACCTAGTGTGTTAAATATTGAAGTTAATTTTATTATATTGCACCAAATTCAGGCTTAGAGAAGATTAGCAGGGGAGCTTCTGGTTACTCAAATCACAGAAGGTCAGAATTTACTTCAGTGCAAGGGTCTGACGTGACTGAGTAAACAACCCAGTCACTGGTGGGTGCTCTGAAACTGGAAGTTCCAACTCATACTGCATGTTGCAAGTCCCATGCAACCACAGAGGCTCCTCAAGGTCCTGCAAAACTCCCGGTGGATGGTCAAAGTGAAGTTATGTGATGTTGTCTGGTTAATACTGGGTGCTTTCTTCTGAGGAGCAGCATAAACTGATAACCTGGATAGGTTTCCCCTCAGCTTAACAAGCATAGCTAAAATTCAGGGGAGAGGTTTGTCTTCCCCATGTTTTTTTTTTTATCTGTTCGTGTGTATCTGCATCAAAGGTGGTTGACAAAGTTCCTTTCAGACTCAGTGGATCTCTATTTATCACAACCAAAGGAGGCTGGGGAGTAATTAATCTCATCTTAAAGTAGGCAGCCATATGTGATCAGATCAATTGCACTCTGGAGTCTGTTCATATACTTAGTGGAAATCACTGCCACTGGAAATGGTGAATGCCAAAAGTTTTCATGTTCATAATGAAATAGACAGATTCATGAGAAAAATATGAGTGACATAGACTTTAATTTTCAGCTGCCTTAAATCAGTCATATGAAAAATAGACACATTCAGATGTTCTCCCAGTTATTTTATTATATTTATTATATTTTTTTCTTAAAGATATTCCGTGGAAAACAGGAATACCAATGGGGTTGTTCTTGAAGAAAACTGAACTAGAGAGCAATTCTGGTGGAAGAGGTTTCACTCTGTGGATCCCAGTGACTCAGAAAAATACTTAATCTGATAACTGTGATATTCAACAGAGTAAACATTCTTGCAAATCACAGTCTAAAGCTTGGCTGGGAATGGTCCCATTGCAGAATGTGTGTGGGAGATGGCAAGCTAGCTATCCTCTCACCAAAGCCATAGGGTGGACTGCTTTCACAATTTCACAGTACGGATGATCAAGTTCCAGCACCTGTGACTGTGTTTAATTGACTAGTACAGATGCCACCTTTTATTCTTCCTCCTCCAGTTCCTCTGTTTCATCATAGCCCCCTGCACCAACTCTTCTGAATTTCATTCTGCTTCACAAAAGAAAAAAATAAAACCTCCTGTGCCAATAGCTACTACAAAAAGAGTCAGGTGCAAGGTCACGACATTTGCATGACAAGCTGTGTTTCTATCTTTCGTTTCTGTGTTTTGCTTTTGATCAAAAAAAAAAAAAAAATAAAAAGAAAAGTTATTTCAAGTCCCTGAGTGGGCTGGTATGAAGGAAACTATGTGCTGGCTCAGAGTTCTTATTAATTTCAGGATGTCATAGCCATTCCCAAGGAGTCACTGGAGTTCAGGGCCCAAACCCTTTCCAATCCCGTCACTTCTTCAAATAGAGATATCTTAAGGAATCCAAGTCCACATTTTGTGGACTTATGTTTGCTTTCTTACAAGTTTCTCTGCTGGTTTTCCTTCCTCTTTCCACTGGCATGTGAACAGAAACCCCTTATAAAGAATTTCATTGCTCAAAGGCTGGTCTAGCAACAACGTCATAGGTGACACGGTCAATGCTGCTGTTAGTCCTGCTGTCTCACCTGCTCCTAGCCAGAAATGAGTCATTCCAGCTTTTCACTAGAGAGGAAACCATGGGAGAAAGTGATAAAAGGGGATTGGCTGGGTCTTTGTTATTTTCATGTGGTTTTAAAATAGTTAAATAGAAGTTTCATTACGAAGAATGGAAACTTTTGTATTTTGGCTCAGCCAGTGTAGTTCTACACCCCAGGATGATGCGAAGGATCCCCTGGAATGTTCCATGTTGATCATGGTTTGACCATTACAATTGCTCTGTGATAAAGAAAGGGAGAAATCAAAAGCAGTGTTGGCTGTGACACTGCATTGCACGTCTTTGCCGTAGCTTTCTTTCCCAGCCTCAGACATTCACTGAGCTGGCACTCCCTAAAATGTTCATGAAAATGTCTTACACTTATCAAAGTCTTTGAAGCAATTCCCGAACTCTCATTAAAAAAAAAAAAATAAAAAAATGTTGATTCATGTAATCACAGACTTCATTTGAAAAGTCAGGTTTCAATTTAATGAATGCAAAATCTTCTAGAGGTTTATATCTCTTTTGAAGCGCACAAAATAAAAGCTTGTGCACTACATGGGCGTTTTAACCAGTTCTAATTAGTTCAGTCCCTAATCAGAAAGTCTAGAGGCCTTGTGCATACTAGGACATGACTTTACCAGCACATCATATGTTCTCTCCGTCCACTGTTTTACATAACTGAGGTCATGATCTCTTCCTGCAGCATGGGAAGAAATATGGTGAGCCCCAATGGCAGAGTGACGCCGTGGAGGATGCTGGTTTCGGTCAGGATGAAACTGTGTCCTGGAAGGGAGGAGCCCCAGAGCAGTTGCAAACAGCTGAGCCAAGATAAAAGCTGGTAACACCAAGGCGGATTCACAAGGAAGCAGAGGCAGAGCTGTAAGTATCTATTAAACTACTGATAAAAGAGTCCCTCGAAGGTTCTTCCAATTATGAAATAATAGCTCTACCTTAGGGATGAATAAACTCCAAAGCCGAGTGAGAGGTGTTCACTGGCTCAGGGTTTTGTTAGCGCTGTGTTTGCAGTTGATGAAAAGGGAGGGAGAGTTCTCGGGCTTCCTGTCGAGACAAAAAAGCAAGGAGGGCGGGGGGAGGAGACCAAAATTAAAACCGGGTCCTGACCACGGTCAAAACAAATGTAAGTGTGAGAGGTTTTTAGCAAAACAATGACCTTGTAGTTTAATTCAAATGAAGCAGAAACTGGGTTTAAAATAATGTTTCTAATCTCTTCCAGATTAGCCTCCTAACCACAAGAGTCACTCTAAATGAGCCACTCTTGGTCCCTCTGACTGCCACAGTCCTTGTGTATGGAAAATATATGAGCAGTCATTTAAACAAAGGGTGTGAATGCTTCTCAGCCTGGAGCACTCCTCGAGGATGGAAGATACCTGAAGCTCAGTCCCTCTGCAGTGAAGATTTAATTATTAATGCTAAGTGGAACAGCAGCAACAGGATTGCAGGCACCCCAGAATACTAAATGGTGCCGCTGTTAGTGATGAAGGATTGAGAAAGAGGTGGTAGAGGGAGCTTAAATCCCTCAAGCAGGTACTGAACCTGCATTTTTCATGCCAAACTGGATGTTCAAAAGAGGCCTCCCCCTCCCCCAGCTCTGTGATAGGAATACAGTGAGATGGTTTTTCCTTTGCTCTCCGTAGGCAGCATCGTTCAAATGAAGTCAGATAAAATCCGAATTTTTTTTTTCAATGACTGAAGACAAATTTGTTGTTCATTTACTATTCACTGGGAAATATATCACCTGTTTCCACTCCTGTTTAATGAAAATTGTTTTGTGCATTAATAACCACAAGTTATCTTCAAAAGCACCACATTATCTACGGTCATCTTATCTCTTGGTCAGAAAATAAAGGGCAGGACAGTTACTTCTGAGCAGGTCTCTCGAAATGCAGTTTTCTGTGCCAGTCCATCTGGCACTAAATGATCTCTGGCACTCACTGCATCAGCTCCATCTTAGCAGAATAGCAACAGAAACGTGGGGCTGGTAGTCTGGACCAGGTGCATGCCACAAATTGAGTGTTTTGTTAGGTGCTGGACATGCCATAATTCAGCAATAAGCATGAGACAGGTTATTGATATGGAGGCTGAGAAGCTGCCATGACAGCAGAAATTAAAATGTCTGTTGATAGAGCAACGAAGAAATTATAATCAGTGACTAATTTCTAACAATTATACGTCTCAGCTATTGCTTCTGCAATCGGATACCCACCCAAAACAATTACCCTCCTCAGCAATTTGCATTTGCTTCTCCAAAGAGAACAGGGGAGACACAACAAATGAATAGTTGCCTTCTCTTATGTGAGTAGCTCTGTAGTTTTCTGAGTGGGCATTACCAGTTCTTTCCACTTTATTGTGCCTTAAAAAAAAACCAAAAAAAACCCCAAAAAACAAACAAACAAAAAAAACCCAAACAAACAAAACAAAAAAAACACCCACAAAACACTGAAAACATTCATCTTTGGAAGAGATCGCTACCAGGAAACTCTCAAATAAAATATATCACCATGGTAAGGACAACTCAGATCAAAAGTTTCTAAGTGTGTTTTTTTCATAAAAAGAAAAGAAAAAAGAAGGGAACATCCAGTGATACTGAAATGCTACAAAGCAGAAACTGAGAAAGGTTTTCACACAAACCAGAACATGTAACTTATTGCCAAAGTCTTTCACCGAGGCCGAGAGTGTAGCAAGATGAGAAAACAAAAGGCACTTTACGCAGGTAGCCCTGGGACCGTGGCAGTCACAAATGCTCAGGTTTTACAGCAGAGACCAGGCTTTTATTCCTCCCCCCTCCCCCCGGTGATTAGGAAACCAGGGCATGTTGTCTCACTTGCTATTCCTCCAGAAGATCTTAATTTTTCTGACTTTCAGAGACAGGATATTGGCAAAAACAGAACTCTGAGCTGAGATCATGGACCTATATTTATTTGACTTTCTGTAAGGCAAATCATTTTCTGATGTTTAATCTTGACAAATGCAGGGTATAAGATATCACATAGAATCATCACTTTCAGACACAAACGAACTCAATTCCCAAGGAAACATCCTTTACAGACTCCAAGTTAGCCAGGCTGTGCTCTCTTGTTCATTCTGCGGGAGCACAAGAAAGTTAAACAGGTTTTCATTTGCTGTGACAAAAGTCAACCTCACTAAATTTTATGGCTTGCAAAGTGAGCAGGATGATTAATCATGAATCACAAGGCAGAAATTCCTTCAGGGTATTTTCAGGAGCTGTATGAAATAGCCATTGACAAGATGGTATCAGCATTTTGTCCCGGTCATTTTAAAGGTGTATCCTCAACACTCACCACTTTGGGCCTGCAGTGTTACAGGCTACAGTCTTTTTTAGGTCATGCTTCAGTCACACCTTGGCATCTCATGTGTGACCAGCCCCATCACCCGACAGATGGTAGGATGGTAGCTGGGTCACCTTTGAGCCCTAAGGCCAAGACAGGTGAATTAAAAACACATTTACACTGCTGGAAAACAGTGAAAGAGAAACAAAGGGAAACCAAACCCATCTCTCTCCTTGATTTAAAATCCCCCCCCAAGCAATTATAGATGAATTATGCACTCTATCCCTCTCCTGTGTACGCACTTTCTCGCTGGCTGGATCTTAGTAATCTATTATTCATTGCCTTGCTCTCTCCTCCCTGCTTTTCCCTCTCTCCACACCGCAGGGGTTTGCAGGGCTGCTGGGGGGACTCCGGCCCCAGCGCTGCCCACCCCCGCCCCTGCACTCTCCCATTATGGATTGTTGCCATCTGCTGGAAATCCAGCAGGGACTGCCAGGAAAACTCATCCCACTGCCAGGAAATAAGGTCTAAACTGGGGGGATGACCTGGGGCTCACTGCAGTACAAGTGTATCTTTGGGGGTGTTGAGAGAACAAGTTGCCCCCAGGGCTCTGGATGAACCCCAGACAACAAGATTATTCCACAGAACTGGGCTGTCAGGCAGGTGAGTAGGCTTGCTTTAAAATATAGATATTGTCTGGGTACTTTGTTACATACACAAAAGATTTCTTTTTCCCAAGGGTTCAGTAAATAAACATAAGTTTATTTAAGAGCTCTTAAAATGGCTCACATTTAAAACCCCCCTAAGCAAGCAGGTATTTCAGGAACAGTAAGATCTTTAAGATCTTACAAAGGACAAAAAAAAACTACTCTGGAAAAAAATAAATTAAATTCTCATTTCAGGAACTCCTGACCATTTCTGCAGCTTCTGACAAATGACCTAATGGCCCTGCTGGGCCAAATGTGGGAGGAAAAGTCCATCTGTACTTTGTACAGATGACTGTCAACACACATTTTAAAAACAAGTTCTCATGCTTTCATACTATATGTCCTTGTAAGGGACCTTAAAGATCATCCAGGTCCAACGCCCTGCCACGGGCAGAGATACTTTCTGCTGAACTGGGTTGCTCAGAGCTCCCTCCAGCCTTGCCTGGAACACTTCCAGGGATAGAGCATCCACAATTTCTCTGGGGAACCTGTGCCAGTGCCTGGCCACTCCCACAGCAAAGGGTTTCTTCCTAGTATGTAACCTAATCCTACTCCCCTTCAGTTTGAATCAGTTCCCCCCTGTTCTGTCACTACATGCTCTTGTAAAAAGTCCCTCTCCATCTTCCTTATGCATTTCCTTCAGAAAATAAAAAGTTGAAAACAGATCACCCTGAAGCCTTCATTTTTCCAGACTGAACAAATAAAATCCTCCGAGCCTTTCCTCATAGGAGAGGTGCTCCATCCCTCTGATCATCTTGGTGGCCTCCTCTGGACCTGCTCCAAGAATGTCCTTCCTGTGCTGGAGACCAGAGCTGGTGCAGCGCTCCAGGTGGGTCTCACAGAGCAGAGCAGAGGGGCAGAGTCCCCGCCCTGCCCTGCTGCCCACAGGTCTCTGGATGCAGCCTGGGACCTTTGGTGAGTGCAGCTGGGGCATGTCCAGCCTCTCATTCACCCCAAACTCTTCTCAGCACGGCTGCTCTCCAGTTCTCCAGCCCCCAGCCTGTGCTGATACCTGGTCCTCGGTCTTATTAACTTCACAATGTTCCCATGGCCCCTCTTCTTGAGCCTGTCCAGGTGACATCCCATCCTTCAGGTGTGAAGCTCAACTTCAGCTATGTTGGAGCTCAACTGCAATCAGTGTCAAAGGAAAATTATTTAATCTCTTAATGAGAGATGAAATTGCAGCTCTGATTTGCTGTGTTACCATTTATTCCTGACTGTACATTGCAGTCATTTTATATCCCCCAGAGAGATGCTTTTATAGAAGGATACAGATTACTTTTTATAGTTCTAAATCTTTTACTTATTTATTTGCAACTTCAAGTAACATTTTAATTAGTTTGTCAGATAGCAAAAAGGCTAAGTAAGGTACTCTAGTGGGTGATAATCCTGACCAAGGAAAATACAATGTAGGGGAGAAACAACTGTGTTTACTAGACAAGCCGACAGTGTATCTAAAGATTTAGTCCATATGAGAGATAAAATTGCAATACAATTCAAAACAGTAATTTAAAATATTTGAAAATTCAAGCACTTGCTCTGGAATAATTTATGAAATAAGAAAATCACATATTTAATTTTCATTTTAGTATCCTGGATATTTGGCTTGATGTGTGTGCTGGGAAGTTTAGCACAATTACTAGATGACAGATAGTGCTCAGATGAACTTCCTAGGCTGAGGAAATCTGACAGTCACTTGTCTCCAGACAAATCATTCTCTGACAAGATGATGTGCTGATGACTCTTCATTTTCTGTAAATTGTGCAATTTTTCATTCTGTGATTGCACAGCAAGAGAAAGGCAACTGACCTTGTTAAAATCAATGCTCCCAAAAGTAAAAGAAGCCTTTGATTTGGTCAAGATCTTGTGAAGGCTGTTGAAACTTTACAGTACATTGATTTTTGATAAACTAGAAAATTAATCTGCAGAGGCTGCAGTGCCTTCTCACACTGGGGGTTTGTCACAAGCATTTCATCCCCAGATTTATTCCTCTTAATTGACCATAGGATGAAGTTGTTATTTTATTTTACAACTCCTGTGCTAGGGAATATAATGAGGAAAGTGGAGTATTCATTGTTGTTCACATTTACAATCTACTCTGCCAGGAAGAGCTAGTAATAGATACAACAAATACAGTTAAAAGGTTGCTCCTGTCCTGAAGAATTAATGCTGCATAAAAGAGAGAAGAAAATGCTGCAGGGACTGGAAATGGACAGCCTTGGGGCTGCAACTGTAGTGTGTGCAAAGAAACCCCTGACAAAGTTCTTGGAGTTGCAGGGGACCACTGCAGTTCCCAATTTCCCTCTTCTCCCCAGGGAATCTATGTCTCTGGGCAACATAAAAAATACTGCAGCAGAATGGCAGAATTGGTCTTGTTGCTTGTTTTGGGGGATGCTTCACAGGAGTGTTTTATTGACTTTTAACAAGAATTAATTTCCTGAGAGCACACCAAGCCTGTCCTGCTGGTGTTCATTTAGAGGTATAATTTAGGGATTTTTTTTGAGTTATTGATTTTAGAACCACTTTAGGGTGGGAGATAAGGAATGTGATCCATGTTCTCGCTGGTTCTCACAGTTTTCCTTGTCCTCGTTGGGTTTAGGGACTGGCTTGGCAGATGAAGAGCACTGTGGTGCCAGGACTGTGATCGGGTGAGTTTCTCCCTCTCTCCCTGCCCACCAGCCCACAGGGTGCCTTCACTGGCCCTGCCTGCTGAGTAAAAGAGTGGTTCTGTCCTCCCAGCAATGCCCAGGGCTGGGGAGGAGCCAGGTGCACTCCAAACCTCTTCCCAAACGCTAGGGGAGATCCCAGCAGGAACCTGCCCAGAATCCAGAGGAGAAGCAGGGGTTCCTCAAGTCACTGCCCATGGTGCTGCCACCCAGGAGGTGCCCAAAGAAAGGCTCAGGGGGTGCTGGGGACACCAGAGGAGGCTCAGCTGGGACCAGTTTCTGTGCAGGGAAGGGGTAGCAGCAGGAAGAGCTGTGGTCACCTCCTGTCAGGGACTCCTTTACTTCTGCCCAGGAGACCACACAAGCCTCCCCTCACTCCTCAACATGCATCCAGGCTGATGCAGAACACAGGTTTAAGACAGTGAATATTTTTTTATTAATAGGTTTCCATTTCAAAACCTGGAAGGTTTTATATAGCAGGGCACAGATTTTTCTGTTAAATCTAATCCCAGCCAATTCCACACCATAATCTCCTAATTACACTATGCAGTAGGATCAGTCTCTCTAATCCCTAATTATATCTTTGCTTGGAAAATGTTTAATCTTACTTCTGTCTCTTCTACATGGTTTCCAGCTGCCCAAAGGATTCTCAGAGCCGCTAATAGTGATAATCTCAGCAGTTTTTTAGGAGGAAGCTACAAATTCTCCCTAAAAAGGTAATTCGGTTATCCCAAAATTGTTTCTCAATTTGACCCAAAACAAGGAAACAAAAATGTGATTAATTGTTGCTGACAGTTCTCCCCACGACAGAGAGAGGATGCTGCAGAATGCTCCTGGCCCCACACCCTTGGAGACTTTCAGTTTGCACTGAAAAACCCTCACCCATAAAGCATCGGCGACTCACATCTGCTGCAAACCAATCCCACCAACGGGGAGCATTTAGCAAGGAACAGCGACTGCCTGGCTGTTCGGGAGATCATCCCTGAACAAGACATTGTTTACTGGTCGATTGGACGCAGCAGCAGAGTTTGGGGTCAGTGTGAGATCCTTGTCATTCACCCAGTGCCGTGGGGGCACAACTGCTTTCTGAGAGAGGATTTCTCAGCACGGTGCTGGCTGGCATCTTGAATGTGTAGGAACAGATCTGGGTATGGAGCCTCTCCTTTTTTTCTTTTTTAACAAGTGCAAGCAAATAAAATAAATAAAGCAAATAAAAATGTTTTAATGTTGGTCATATGGAATGTTTTTTGTGGACAAGGTTTATTTTAGCTAAAACAAACACCAGCAAATTTTACATACTGCTCATTCTGGTAATTGCTTCTTTGTTTCTTTTATTAACATTTTGGTTCACCTGCTGAACTGAAAATGATCAGTGTCTTTTCTCAAACCGGTTCATAATGGTAGGATGGGGCTGCCTCCCTGTTCAGAATAATAATAGTGGTCTGCTTACTGTAGGTGTCAGTATAGTGACCTGTGGAAAGTCTGAAGTAAAAATAATACACGGTTCTTATTCAGTCCTGTACAGCTCCCACAAAACAAAAGAAATCAGTGGTCTGTGCATCCAGCCTTACACTGTAACAGCTGGTAGAAGCCACTTCACAATATTTCATGTGGATTCAGAAATTTAATAACAATTACTATTTTAAAAAAAAATGCAGAGCTAGATCAATCTCATATTATTAGAAGAGTGAACCATTAATATTTTAAGAGGGCCATTAAGGGGTGGAAGGCTAAAAACGATCATCCAGCAGTACCAGGAGGGCTTGGGGAGCTGTTTGAAAACAGCGTTTCATTCAAAATGCTTTATGAAAAACAGTAACAGGCCATGAAGAATGTGGGGTATAGAGGCAGGATGTGTTTGATGCTTCAGGAATATTTGCTTTAGGATGACTAGGCTGGGATGATTTAAGGAAGTTTGCTTCCTAAAAAACCAATAAGAAAGGTGGGAGTGGTGCTGACGGGGAAGCTGGAGAGATCACCATTCCTCTCATCCCTCTGGCAGGCACGGGACACTGCTCTGTCTGCACCAGCACCAACCTCCCTCTTTCAATAAGAGCTGTAGCATATTACCAGCAGGGTGATTTTGAATTTCAGCCTCAGTGGGAACGCCACTTCTTTGTTGCCCCTGCTGGCAGGCAGTCCTTCCTTTCCTTGTATGAAACTGTGACCATGAAAATGCCCCAACATCCATCTCGACTGAGAAAACCCAAGTACTAGGAAATACTAGGTTGGGTCCCCAAACCAAACATGTTTGACAGTGTCTCTGTGATGCTAGAAGCATTTGACAGGACCAGAGGACAAACAGGGTGGCACCAGCCCAGGGTGTCTTTTGAAACAGCAAATGTTATTGACAGGAAGCACGTGAGCTGAGTCATTGCAAAGGTGTCTGAGCTGTTGGACAGGTATTTTGGATGTGTAACGCTGGAGGCAGGATAGCCATGGACAAGCTGCATCACTCACTGGTTTCAGAGCGCAGCACTGCTGCACCATGGGCACTGAGGGAGGCACAGACCAGCTTTGCTCACACGGCAGATTGAAGCCCTGGGCCACTACTTGGTCATTCCCCACTCTCCATCACATGGGAGAAGCTCATATGAGAGGGAGGGAGCTCTTGGTGTCTGTGTAGGAGGAGTCTTCATGGAAAGAAAAGTGAGTAGGAGGACCCTCAATATTCCCCATTTTCAGGGGGAGAGCTGGCTCTTGCCTGGGCTCAGGGTTGCTCTGTCACTCAGAGATGAGCTCCAGGACAGAGAAACTGCCATTTCTTTGGAGATGGGGCTGTGACAGGGTTCCTGTGGGGTACAAGCAGTCCCCCAGCGTGATGCTGCACAAAGGCTTGATACTGGCCAGACAATTTGTACAAGTTTAGCAGGACTTTTGACACAGCAATGGCCCTAAAACTCAGGAATTTCTAATTACCATCACAACCTTCTCATTGCATGACTGATACTCAGTATGTGACACAGCATTAATTATGCATTTTGATTCACAAGATGCAGCTAATTACTGTTGTCCTGGCGAGTGCTTCTGTACTTCAATTTATTCACATACACAGGGTTAGTTAGAAATACATCAGAGATTTGCTCTACCCAAGCCAGTCATTCAAGAAGTATAAAACTACAATGAATCTCTGGCCAGTAGTGGCAGCCAAAGGCTGAGGGCCAGCTGGAGGTACATCCACAGGTCACAGTGTGGGGGTGAAATTCATATACTCTCATCAGGTGAGAAGAGCAGATTTTGACTCCCTGATTTCTTAACCTCACATCTTTCCCGGCATCACAGTCAGCTTGGAGGTGTATGTAGTGAAATATGACTACAAATAATACTTCCTCACACAAGATAATTTTCTAATTGTTATGGAGGAGCAGCAGCAGAGGCTCCCCCCAGGAAGGACCGTGGCAGCTGGGACACCCACGCTTGCCTGGGGCAGCCCCAGGGGAGCCAGCAGCATCCGGCACGGAGTCACTGCCTTGGGGCACCCAGGACCTCCCTGCTGACCCCCTCCTGCCCCTCTGGACCCTCCGAGCCACCCAGCCACTGAGGTCATGGCTCCAGCACGTGGCACTCTGGACACTGCTGCCAGCAGCCGGAGGTGCTCAAAACGTGCCTGCAAAGCACAGGCAGTGCCCGGGCTGTGCTGAGCCTGGGGTGTGACAGGAAGGGCCGTGTGTGCCTCTGCCGTGCCACTCGAACTTCCCAATCCCTCTGACCGTGTCCGCGGCTGCCCGTGGCATCCATCGACATCCTGGTTCCGCGTCGTGCCCCGGCTGCTGCTCGCAGCCACCAAGGATGTGAGTCACAGGGCAGGGGTGAGCAGGCTGCTTCCCTTCAAGGCACAGTGCCCTGTTCTGAGGTTTGGGGGTTGGTTTGGTTTGGTTTTCATTTAATATGCCTTTCCCTGTGGGCAAAAGCCTGCCCTTCATTGCAAGGGAAGATCAGGGCAGAGCTCAGGGCAGCAGGAGTGCCAGACAGAGGCAAGATGTTGTGTGTGCCTGCTTTGCAGCAAGGAGCTTTAGTCTGAGCACAGTCCTACCACCTCATCCTTTCCACCAGCATCTTAGTTATTAACATTAATTATTTAATGCTTAATAATGACATTCTACCTCTGCTACTGACATACCGTGAAACTCAGAAAATCATTCTGTACCCCCAAGTGCAATCTTTACACAGAAAAGAAGTCTGACCTCTGTGAAGTGTTTCATAAACCAAGAACAATAAAAATTGTTTTCCCTCAGGAGCTGGTTGCCCTATTTCAAGCAAGACTTTCCCAATACTTATATGTCTGTTTATAAAAAAAAGTTGAAATGTTCAGCAGTAAGAAGTACCATTATAGAAACAAATTGTACAGAGTCTTCAACACGTGACCGTTTGGGGTAATCTCACTGACAGTATTGCACACGCATTAGAGCACACATCAAATGAAAATAATATTTCAGAGGGGAACATATTCCATGTCACTCCCCCACAAGAATATTTCAGAGGGTAGGAGAGACCTGCAGCTGTTTGGAAAGTATTAGTCTCATTGCAAAATGAGTCAATATGTAGTGACATATCTTTTTCCAAGTAAATCGGAGTGCAAGAAAAGATCTTCCACTTTCCTGATGCTCTCAGAGTGCTTGTGCAGAAGAGAGGTGGCATAAAACAGCTGCCTACCTCCATGCCCTGGTGCAGAAGTGCAGCAGCCACCACTTGTCCCTGTCAGTGAGGTTCCCCCTTGGTCTGCCCTGGCTGGAGCAGCTGGTGGGTTAACCACAGTTTTAGGAGACACACTTCAGTTTTTGCTCCTTGGTGAATGCTCACTGTGCCCCATGGAGTGGGCAGCAAAGAGCTCTCAATGCAGGACTGCAGCCAGCTCAGGCTCTGCCTCCTTGCAAACAGACACGCTCAATAACCCGTGAGCTCTTCTGACACTCGGTGCCAGGCCCAGTCTGCACCAAGGTGGTTTCTGCAGCTAATGTCCTGCTGGGGCAGAGTAGCTGCTCTTTTCCCACCTTCCAGAGGGATGCTCACCCACAGCTGCTCTGCTCCCTGGAGTGGGAGGAACTCCAGCCACGGTCACCCGGGTACTGGTGGGGCTGCTGCTGACTTCAGGCTGTGTGGGCTGGGACTGCACTGACAGTGAGAACAGCCCTGCCTCACCCCGCACTCGTGGTGTAAAAGGAGTGAGGTAATTTCAGCTGGAGAGCATCCACGGGGATGACTCTGCATTGAAGGATCAGCAAAACATATCAGTCTCCAAACAGACGTGCACATGCATGCATCTACACACATCTTTGTGTATATACATCTGCTGTATATATATATATATATATATATATATACCTGAATAAATAGTGCAATAATTCTGTAGTGCTACAAGAAGCCTGAGGTACTTGGTATTAAGCAGCAGTCAGCTTCTACCTGACTTTGAGTGTTTATTAATGCCTGTGTACTGAATGACTGCTGACTGAGTCAAATACAGATGATCATATCAGTAACATGTACAGAAGAGAAATCTAAATCCTCAGCTGAATTCATTTCCCTGCTCTCCTCCTCTAGCTGGCATTTACAAGCTCCAAGCCTAGAACTCAATCCTGCTACAATAACCACACACAACTAGCTACAAGCACAGACCCAGAGTCACGGGGATGTTTTAGACTGCAATAGCACCCAGTGATATTTAATTTTTGACTAGCATTCATAATATCACAACTACACAGGGGGTGCAGGAGAGGTGGGTACGTACCCACAAGATGAAAAGCCAGTGCAGGGAGTGCAGTATGCCCCAGGTGGGAGCTGAAATAGCTGCTGAGGAACATAGAGCCCAGCCCTGGTCCTCATGAGAGCTTAAACAAGAGTTTTTGCAAATATTATTTCTAAATTCAGCTTAAAAATAAAGAAAACTAAAGAAAAAAAAAGAAAATAGGAAGAAAAAAAAAGAAAGAAACAAGAAAAGGGGGAGGATTTTTCAGCTCTTTGAAGGTAAATGGGAAGTGGGAGCAGGAAATTCTGTGCATACTCATACACCATACATGAGTCATGACTTTCTGTTTCAGTTCATTTAGCTTCTGGGTTTGGTTTTCATTGCTGCTACATTCACCCTCTGGTTTAGGAGTTTTTTGTGGTTAAAACAGCCAAGACATGGAACTCCTGGTCTGGCCCTTCCTCTGCCCAAGGGCAGTGGCAAGTTCCTCTTGCCCTCTCAGCCCCACTGGTGGAAGTTCTCCACTTTGGTATGGAGTCCATAAATATTTATTGGGTCAAGCCAGTTGCGTTTCTTGCCTAGAGGTCTCCACTCATCAGCAGATGTTGCAAAGCTCTTTCCCTTCCTCTCTTCTGAAAATGCTGAATACCAAATAATGAAACCTGTAATGTTGCCTGCAGTGGAGTCCTGGACACCGAGCCCTAACCTGGGTGTGAGGGGTCAGCACTGCCTCTCTCCCTGCTGTGGTGTCCCGGGAGGTGACAGACATGCAGGGACTTTGATGTCTCCAAGTGGAAAAGGAGGACACAACAGAACAAGATCCCTATGGGGTCAGGGCAGGTTGCTGTGATGCACCTAAATTTTGGGTTATGATTATGTCTGAGGCTCCTTTCAGATGTGGGTGGTGTGCAATCTGCACAGCTATAAAGACACAACAGGAATTAAAACAAAAATGGCCTCATAAATCTTTTCTAAAGTATCTGAGGTCTGTATGAGTTCAAAACTTCCCAGTGGGTGCTCAATTCTCTGTCGATGAACCTGTCAGTGATGTTGCCCACAGCCAGTAGCAGCACCAAGCAAATTCTTTCAGCGCTGATCTGTCAGAGGCCCTCAGCTATGTGAATGCAGCAAAACCTTTCCCTAAGGAGAAAGACTTTCGCTGGGATAGCATTCAGGAAATGTAAAGACTGGGGAAATAAATTAAATTGAGCAAAAAACCCACTCTGTACACCTTTATTCCTTTCAAGCACACCACCACACTCATTTTCTGAAGTCCCCTCGACTTTCCCCAACCACATGAGTCATTTTTGAAATTCTCTTCAGGCACATTGGTTTTGTCTGCTCTTACGGACTTACTTTATTCTTCCACGTTTGCTCTCACCATATGAAAGCGCAGACTTCACAGTGATGCACTTGATTGACCGAATAGGAAGCAGAGCCCCACGGGGCTCACCCTTAACCGCGTGGCAGATCCAGAGGTGCTTCCCTCTGGCTCCACCTCCCCGAACTTCCAAGTTTAAGCAGCGAGGGACCTGTCCCGGCAGGGAGGTGCTCTCCGCCCAGCAGAAACCCATAACGGCACAAGTATTTTGCTGTGTCAAGCCCCTGGCAGCGCCGCAGCTGCATATTTTCCCGATGGTTATCTCCTCTCCCAGGGTGCAGCTCAGGGGAAACGTGCTTCACCAAGTCAGCGCCGGCCTGCGCCAAGTCACCCTTTTATTCGGCAGCAACGAGGTCTCGGCAGCGATTCCCGCATCCCTGGCAGCAGCCAGCCCTTGGCATTCCCCAGGGCTAAACGGGAGCGCGATCCACCCCTTGCCGTGCCCGCGATGGGGCGGCGCGCCTTTCCCCTGCCCTCCCCTGCCTGGCGCTCCTGCTTTTCCCCGGCTCGGGAACAATCCTCGCCTTGTTCCCGCTCGCTGACCTGTGCTGGGATGAGCACGCGTGAGCGGCTGCGCGGGCACCGCCTTTGCCCCGGACATCTGCACCCCCGGCCGGGGCCAGGGAGCTTCGACATCGCCCAGAAGAGGCGATGTGGGGAAAAAAACACAAAAACAACAACAACCCGAACTCCGCCTACCCTGGGTTTTGAGAGGGTGATCTAAGCGGTTCCTTGGGTGGAAAGGGCATCTGCAGGGACAGCCTCATGCTGAGTTGCTGGTGGGGCTGGGTACAGGACAGCGCAGTAGGGCGGGTCAAGCGGGTGATGTTTAGAGCAGCAGAGCCCCTGAACGACCTTGCCTGCCGGCTGTGAGTTTGAATTCCATCACCATTATCATCATCATCACCATCCTGGCCCTTTGCAGGGAGACGCCAAGAGCCTCAGCCCTGCCTGAGGCAGTGTGTCCCAGGGAAATTTCCCCCACCAGGATAGGGACTTGGGGAATGCCACCACCGTTTGGGGGAACAAGTTAAGGAGACCAGAGTGTTTCGGCCTGCTCACTAGCCATGGAGCTGCTGGGAACGTTTTGCAGCCCCCAGGGAAGGAGTCTGCCCTTCACCATCTGCATTTTCTCAGGGCTGTGCTCTCCAGCACTTCCAAAGGCCTATTTTTGATAATTGCTGAGAAGGTGATATGAAGGTCTGAATGTCTAGAAATGTTTTGGAAGGACTGGTTATACCCATATACAGCTTCTTGCAGACCTGAAGAAGTCAGGCAGCCACAGCTGGGTCTGACTTTCTGCTCTGGCTGGAGGCTGAGGGCGGTTCTCCATTTGCCTTGCTGGAAAGCCCTAAGGGAACAAAAGGGAGGCAACAGCATCCACCCACTGCTTTATTTGGCTGTCCCAGCATCACCATTTTCAAGTGCTAGCAAGATGCGGCTGTAAGGCAGGATGAAGAAACACTGCTAGGAATGCTCTCAGAGCCAAACACCAGAGTTGGAAGCAAAGGAAAGAGCCACCCCACAAGTGCAGGGCACGTTACCTGCAGGTCCCACTTGTGCCTGAGCAGACAGACCGCAGAAAATCTCTGATAAGAAAAACTTGGTGGTGCCAACCTCACAGGGGTCTTTAGGCATCAGAACGCAGTCACAGGAATTCCAGCCTGTATCATTTAATCTTGACTCCCGGGCACATTTTGGGAGTGCCTCTTGCCCCCAGAGCAGGAGCGAGCCCTGCTGCTGCGGGCAGTGTTTGGGAGCCCTGCCTGACTGGGTGGTAGAGGGAGGGCTGCAAACACACGCTCTGTACATGCTCCTCTGCGGGCTGTGCCCACAGCCTGCTCATGGTCCTTGCAGCCCATCCAGCAGAGGATGGAGCAATGGACAACCAGCAAAAAAAGACTCCTGGGACACCACAACCATTCAGGTTATTTCGCTTTCACAGCTTCCACAGCAGGGGCAGTTGTGGAAAGATTTAGTTCATATCCATTATTTACTGTATCAGAAGTCTCAGAACTGGTTACAGAAGAAGGAGTTATTACAGAAGAAGGAGTTATAAGCTGTCTAGTAATTTAAATGATGTGCTTTCCCTTACTCCACTTTTTGTAGAGCTATGTTGACGTTTGGGGTGAAAAAAAAAAAAAAGTTACGTTGCTATAGCTACCAAGATGAGTTTCCAGCCATGAGATTATGATCAATAAAACATGCCAGATGTGTCTCCAAGAGCTTTCATTAATAAAAAACCAAATGTGATGAGAATCTTCAGGCTAATTCTAGGGGACAAATGAGATCCTTTTAAATACCTCATCTGATGAAAAATAAAAAGCAACTAGCACCCACAAGATTTTATGCCAAGCACTAACTGAAGCATTGCTCTCACCGAGAACACATGCACCAAAATAGCCTTTCAGAAAGCCCAGAAAGCTGAGCACAAATGAAAGGGGAACTCTGTATTTTCTGAGGCTGCTACTGGTCCTTTCCCTCCTGCAGAATTGCTGATGTGCAGAACAAAACCCTGAGGCTTGTTGTAAAGTTAAGGCTGAGTTTCCTGTCCTTGCAAAATCTCTTCTTCATTGCAAGTTGTCTCAACCAGATCAGTATCCACTTCCCTCTGGAGTGTTTTCCCAAACGTGCTGTAACTCCAAAAGAAAGATGCATCCACAGTCGGGCCCAAGGAAGGCTCACCAGGCAGGAAGGAACAAAGGCAGCAGAGGAGGAGCAGAGAGGAGTCTCTGAGTCAGGGCTTGTCTGAGGGCCAGCAGCCCCCTCCCAGCACCATGGCAGGGTGCTGGGGGCTCTGCTCGCCCTTCTCTGGCCCTTGCAGTCTCCCTGCAGTGGGTATCCGCCCTTCTCTACTGGAGCTCTTCAGTGCAACACTTTCCAAACACATCTGGGTCTCCTTTTCACAGCCTTGCTGTGTTCTAGGTTTCCAAACTCTGACCAAGAACATCACAAAGCCGAACTCCATCCTTTCCCAGGCTGGCAGCACACTTTCTACCAGCTTTATCAGCCAAACATATAAAGCAAGGATCCTTTCCTTCATGTCTTATGCTGCTGCAGTCAGTTGTGGATACAGTTCTCCTCCCCTGACAGCTCCTGCACAGGTTCCAGTTAGAGTTAGATGAAGAGTAGAAAGAAAATTTTTATTAGATTTGACTCATGCTTTTATGCTTATTTTTATGCAGTTTGGCTCCTTTTTTTTTTATTTTTTTATTATTATTCATATTCTCTCATGGCCCAGTTCCCAGCTCCTTTTCAACAGCTAATAAAGGTTAATAAACTCATTCCAAGTTATGTGGATGCACACTGCATCTCTGATTAGCCCATAACAGGCGAGGTACATGTCTGCTGCCACATTGTCATTGAATTATCCTGTGCTGGAACTGGATGCCACTGTTTGTCACTGTGGGAATGAAACGTTAATTTAATGCTATCTGCATTTATTAGAGAGCAAGCCCATTGTACAGGCTGCCAAGGGAAACTGACAGTCCTCTACAGTAATGAGCGTGGGGGAAAAAATCCATTTCTCATCAGGAATGACTCTTCCCACCTCTCTCGTGCTGCTCAAGTGTCTGTGGATCAATGGAGACAAGTCAGCTGGAAATGAGAGAAAAATACAGAAATGTCTCAAGCTTCACCTATGAGTGGGTTTGATAATGATTCGCCCACTGCACAGGTCTGACTTTCTGCCATTAATTCATACCATTCATTTTGCAGTTCAAACAAAGGAGCCGAATTTTGCGACATTTCCAATTATCTTCCCGTATAAAAAATGTGTTTTAAACAAAGAGTGGAAAATGCATAGCAGAATATTCTGGTACTTATTCGGAAACATAACGTGTGTCTATTTCCCAGTGTTTCAACGCCAGGATTCAACCCCGTGCAGCTCCGGGGGAAGGAGCCGCGGGTCCCGGCAGAACAAGAGGGACCCAACAGCACAGGCGGGTGGGCAGCGCTGCCGGGAGCCCCGGGGCCGGGAGCGGATCCGAGCGCATCCAGGACCGGGGCCGATCCCGGGACAGCACGGGGAGCCCCTGGCGCTGAGTGTGGCCGGTCCGAGAGGGACCGATCCCGGGACAGCGCGGGGAGCCCCTGGCGCTGAGTGTGGCCGGGGCCGATCCCGGGACAGCACGGGGAGCCCCTGGCGCTGAGCGTGGCCCGGGCCGATCCCGGGACAGCACGGGGAGCCCCTGGCGCCCCCTGGCGCTGAGCGGGTCCCGCTCCGGGGCCGATCCCGGGCGGATCTGGGGCCCGGTGACAGCCGGGGCTGCGGACTGAAGGCGGAGCAGAGACCCGGGCCAAGGGAGGGAGCCGGGGTGCTTGGATCACTGACCCGCGGTGCCCGGGCCCCATTGCCCCCGCTCTCATGGCCCAGAGGTCTCGGGCGGATCCCTGCACGGGCCAGGTTAGTGTTGGCTGTGCCTGTCCCTCACTGGCTCAGCACTGCCGGAACTTCAGCCCCGGGTGGACAACTCGGGTTTTAGAACCCCGAGTTAAATTGGGTTACACTTCATCACGACCTTGCAGTCTCATCAACAAAAGAGGAGTCTCATCTTTTGCTGGGCAGGGAGAATGACTTCAGCCCTGGCAGTGGAGGAACTCACCAACCGGCCCGAAGTCAAGCTGAACCTCAAACCTAGAAAGCGTCACAAACCAAACTCAAAACCTTTATTACTCCACCGCAGCCTGGTCTGTATTCCTTCCTCTCATGACCTGCGGCTCAGCTGCTCTGCTCTTGCGTAACCCTGAGCACCTGGCCTCGTGTTTGAGAGGAAAGCAGACCCGTAGGAGCAGCAATGTCTTTCAGGAAAAGCAGACAGGTCGTCCCTTCCCCCGGCACGGGCACGAATCACTCACACCCAAGTGGGCAAGGGGCTCTGAAGGGAAGGGCTGCACGGCCGAGCCTGGTGGCAACAGGACCAGGACTCGCCCTGACCGCGTGTGAGCAGCAGGAGCTGCGCTGCCCCTGCAAGACAAACCCACCAAGCAAGGGTGAGAGGACAGCCTCTCCTGCAGGAGCTTCCCTCTTCCCTCAGCAGTAGGAGAGGCTCATCCTGCTGCCCTGCAAGCCAGCCCTGAGCACTACCTCACCAGGCCGCTGCGGGCACTCAAAGGATTCGTGGTGATCTTCACTGAGAGGGTGTAAAAGATTCTTTAAATGCTTTTACTGCAGGAAATACCCTCCAGCAGAAACCAGGACTGAGCTTACCCTGCTGCCCAGGAAGGCTCGTTTCAGCCACAGCTGACTGCGAAATACCCTCCAAATACTGGCTTGTTTATAGGACGATGAGTGATCACTTCAAACATCTGTCCGGGCAGCACAACACGCCCCTGGCCGGCCGGAACTGGGCCCGCTGATGAAGGTGACAAGCAGACAGGATAACGCCGACGCTTACTCCTTGATGAGCGAATTCACCTTTACTTTTTAATGCTGCTCCTAACAAAAGCAAAATCAAGAACCCACTGAAAAGAGCAAGTGGTTTCACAGGTATCTCCATCACGCTGTTATAAGCTGTGAAGTGTATTTGTCTCCAGCTGTAGGATACAATTTAGCTGACTTACAGGACAGGTGTTTCCAGGCATTTGCTCCTCACAACAGGAGCTGTGGAAATAGCTCTCTTTAACACACACCCGGGGGCACCTCCGAGTCATTTCCACGCCCAGTTTTGTGGATTCAGGAACGCGGAGAATGCGGGTCACGCTGCTCTCCTTGCTGCAGGTACATGTCAACACTTCCCTCGGCGCTGGGGGTGGAGACAGTCGATGGATTTAGCTGCGCTCCACAACACCGTGCCGAGCACAGCCCGCAAAGCGTCCCGGGGTGCGGATCCGCCGCACCCTGCAGTGCCACGCCTCCGCCTTCCCTTTGCCATCGCTAGCCTCTTCCTTTCCTTTTCAAATGCAGACGGGCCGAATAGCCTCTTTTCTTCGGTACTGCATTTTCCTTCTTCACGTCACTCTCCTTCTGCCCATCTCAGCGCAGCCGCCGGGCCGGAGCCCTCCGTCCCTTCGGCTTCGGGAAGGAGCGGAACACTGGAAGGAGCCAGCGGCTCAAATGGCTCTCCCCGCACTGCCCCCGCCAAGGGCTGGTCAAAGATCAGACCACGAACAGGAGCTCGGGAAGACACGACAGCCCAAAACTCCCCAGGCAAAAATTCTGACCCATCAGTCCTCAGTAATCATCTTCCAGAGGCGTTTCCCTGGTCGTTTAGCGAGGTTTTAGTGCGTCCTTAACACGTACTTAAGTGGCAGTTTTGCACGCAGCACGTGTTAAATAGTGATTCATCTTGACACTTCCTAAATGGGTGTTACAACTCCCCGTGCATTCAAGGGGGAAGGCACCGAGGCCAGCCAATGAATTCCTTATCAGTTTGACAGTGCAGCTAACCACAGCTTCTCCCTGGCAGAGATGCAGTAATATTTTTTGCTAATATTCAATATTTTTGCTAATGCAATTTTTTGCTAATGTTCAATATTTTTGAAAATCATATTGGACCATTCCACTGCTCATAAGAAACTTCAGAGCGAAAGATTTCCCCTCCGAGCATCCCTTAGTGGTTGTTTGCAGTTAAAGAGGCCTGAGTTGATCACCCCCGAGCTGACAGAGATCTCTCCAGAAGGGAGATCTGTGACTCTTCTGTTAACAGGGCACACTAGGAAATATTTTTACAGTATGGAGCAGCTTTACAGATGCATCTTCTTCCTCTTGAGATCTCCACTTTTACATAACTGTACTGGCAGACTTAAATCATGACCTCCTTTCTGCTTTTTATATAAATGATCTATTTGATATATTTATATATCAAAGCCCTATACATCTAGCTAACTCTTTTTCTGTGGAAATTATCCCGAATTTGATTACAGCCTTGCATAACTACACTGCTCCATAAAAAACATCAGTTCAATAGCCCTAAGAAAAAGCAGAATCAGCTATTACAGATACCGGTAAAGGAAAACTGACACGCTCAGGAGAGCCCCAAGCACAACACTCCTAGAGGAGATTGCTGCATCCTCACATTTAGACACGTAGAGATAATAAATGGAATAAATGCACAAAGAAGTTCAAAGATTTTTCTCCTCTTTATTTAAACACAAATACATTTACAGCATGCAGGTAAGTTAAAACTATATGGCGTCTTCCCCAAACCAATTGTTTTAATGCATCTTAAGTGTACTGAAGTTAAATCAGATTCCACAGGTAGACTTGTCCTCATGTCAAATTTAGAGTTACACACAGTAGTGAGTCAGCATTTAAGTTATGTAAATAATTTAGTTGTTCACCAGAAATAAATATTATTTCACCAAGTTCCTATCCTAAACCATCTTTTAAAAATATGATCTAGAGGAACATAAAAATAAGATTCACTCAAAAGACTGCAAGTTGAAATAGCAGTGTTGAACATTCCCCGTATAGACTGAATATTTTCATTTACAAAATACAGTAATTGTCCCGTCTGGCTGACCTATGACAGCCAAACCAGAAAGCAAAGAAAGTTGTGTGGTTTTGTTTTTTTACATTTTAAGAGGCAGTTCTTGGTAAACTTCATAAAAGGTTTAAAATAAAAAAAAAAAAAAAGTTTAAATATAAAAAGGTGATGTACACTGAGCTACACGCTAGTTACTATTTAATCTAATTTTTTAAACACAGCAATTTTCAGCACCAAAACTCATGACAATTACCTACAGGAATGAAACCCCCATTCACAGGTATGAGAAAAAAATCCTGCTTCATTTGAGTGTGTTCTTTTGTTTTGATGATTGCACATTGACAAATGAAGGCCTGAAAACCTGTAGTTAACACTTGAGAAAGATAATGGACAGTGCTGATTCCATGATGAGAAAATAAATTCGAAATATTTTGCTGTTCATTTTTTTTTCCCTCAGAATGCTGCCTTCAACTATGCTCTAAAACAACTGCAAGTTTGGAGTGTTTGGTGGCCTTAGTGAAGAAAACTGTCTTAGAAGCTGAAAAACTCCAAAATAGTGGGATTTCCAACTGATACACTCAACCTTTAAAAATCAAACTACTAAAAATCCAGACTACTGTAGATATAGAAAAAAAAAGTGGTTCAAGGTCTAAAATTTGACTATACTCCATCATAATATAAATATTTTGCCTATTTTAAAATATAAAAATTGAAAGTGATTTGCTGTCTGAACAGTCACAAAGTTTCTACTGTTTCCACAATACCTGAATACCCAGCAAAAAAACTCAAGCTGGAACAAAAAGTTGTATCAACCAGGTCTGAAAAACTCATCGAATTCTTCCAGCAATACTAAGCTTCTTCTTTCTTAAAGACCTGGTAACTAGTTTCTATACAGAAGAAGGCTAAAAATTATAGTGGCTAAACCCTATGAATAAGTTAAGTAAATTAGACTATAAAACTTTAAACTCTGGATTCAGCTCAGTGAGAGCACCAGAGCTCAAAACAAAGAAATAAACAAAAAATAATATTAAAAAAAAAATCAAAACCCATGTTTTGTTTTGTTAGCCACTTTACAGGACTTTATTGCAAAGAGAAGAAAAAAATTCAACAGCTACTACTTTGGACATTTAATATACCTACTTACAAATGGATTACAAATACAATTCAGGGTTGCACTTTATTTTATTGTTATTTTAAACACATGCCTCTGGCATTGCTGGATACATCGGTTTTAAAAAGTTGTCCTTTATTTACGTATCTGAATTCATTGGCCTGTTGCTGAAAAAGGCTTTCAAAATTGAATTTTTTTTTTTGCCAAAAATTCCATTACTGTATGCAGTGGAATATAAAGTTACAGTTTAGATTGCCCTCATTTCACTATTACAAAACGGCAAAAGTGAACTGACACAGACGAATGGACAGACAGGCTCATCAGAATGAAGCAGAATGTTTTCACTCCACCAGACAGTACTGTGTGCAGAACCAGGAACGGGACAGATGGGATAATCCACTGCCAAAGTCTTTTTTGTGTAAACTCAGGTTTACTCTCGTTCCTGTACAGCATTGAATTGCCGGGCAGTCGGTAACAGTTACAGAGCCTCGGTCACAGGGAGCTCCTCAGCACGGGGGGATCCTCACACCGTACAAACGCTCTGTGCAGCATCCCAGAGAAAAGGGCAGTGCAGAGTGCCGCCCTCATTCGGGGACATGTAGTGTTATGTGATCAAAATGAAACTGTACTTAAACACTGTCGCACGTTCCCTAAGACAATAGGATGTACACAAATTAAGCTAGAAAATTTGAACTAAGGTTTTCTCGACGTACATTCAGCTTGGCACAGTGCAGACTAAATTTAAGACATGAAAGACAAACTGTGTAATAAGCAGAGCTACACTTTAGGTAACATGTCATTTTTCAAGACGCCAAAATTGCACTCTAGTTGGTTGGTTTTTTTTTTGGGAATCAGTTAGCAGAATTTGTAGAAGGGGAAGAGCTGTACAGGCCAGGTATAATTTATACAATTTTCAAAAAATAATCCTACAGTCCCCAAAAGGAGAGATTATTGTCATGGAATGACTCCCTCTACATAATATCCAATTCTCCTCACGCTGCATTTACTTTTCAGCAACTGTAAATGAAAAAAAAAAAAAATCAGAGTTAAGCCAAAAAGCAAAGTTATTCACATTTACAGTAGACCATATCATTATTTACATGGCCTCTAAGAGCCCAGTTCTGAAACCACTCAGATGAGTGCTAATAAAAAAGCCACTTTAAAATAAGAAATCACACAACACAAAGCATTTAAGCAATGCTGTCCACTCCCAATGAATTTACAGCACGACAAACTGAGTGGGTATGCAATCTTGACTGCAATAATGGAGTAAATATTACAGACAGAAACCACTCCTAGCCCAGCCCCATTTCCCATGGCTGTTTGCTGCTTTTCCTGGCTAGTGGCAACTCCTTGGTTACTCCAGGTTGAAGTACCCATCAGTTCAACCTCTTATTTACCGAGAGACATTACTGAACAGAACCAGGTGTCTTGACTAGTGCTACAACCCAGTTTTCTCTGAACTGGAGAAAAAGCTTGGAAAAGCCAGCCAGCTAATGAAAAGAAACAAACAGAAACAAGATTCACAGAAGCTTTTCTGAAGCCCTTCAGAAGAGGAGCACCCGGATTATCAAGCACCCCACACGATTTTAGATGTATTTCAAACTGAAGATGCAGGTAATTAACTAAAGGAACGTCTTGAAGACATTTATAGAAACATTAGAAAGTGAAGTTGACAACAGATAATATAAAGTAAAGCATTACTGTTAGGTGAACAACAGATCAATCAACTCTAAACTAGATATTAATTAAAAAGAGATCATTCTGTAAAGCAACTTAAACATATAAAATACCATGCAACAAGTAATTACTTTGGAGATTTGAGATGTTTTAAAGTAGGTGCACATTTAATTTCAATTACTGCAACTGCATTTTAGCTAGGTTAATGTTTTGAGTTTACTGGATGAGGATATGAATTTGTCTGTTAAATAATTCCAAACCACTGACACATGAAGCAAACACAGTAAGTAAATGAATAACATGTAAAAATATGGTAAGCTTTATTTCATCACTGAATGTTTTCCTGAAGAAAACCATATTTTAAAATATACTAGCAAACCAAAAGACTTTACAACGTCCACTCCTTTCCCAAACAGTGGCTACTGTCTTTGACTGGTAACCATCTCAAATGCATCGTTTCCACATTTCGTTCTACTCCCACAGAACAACATCAGGATTACCATGTTACAGCAAACACGTTTTAGAAGAAAAGCTGCAGCATCTTGAGTCAGTTGTACTTTATAGCACTCCACTGGCTATAAAATCCTGTCGAAAGGAGGAGTTAACCTGACTATTCAAGTGACTCTAGGGCACAGAAGGAACTGTAACGATAGAAAGCAGTTTTTAGATGACGTTTTGAAAGTGCTCCGGGACCAACTTACACTTTGTCTTGCCGTCCCCCTCCGCGCAGCGCGACCGGCTGGCTGTTCTGGGTGAACGCGCCCCCACCGCGAATTGCACTTGGATGAGTTGGAGAAGCTGCTGGGTGCTGGCCAGGGCGGATGGGCTTAGCTGCACAGACAAGAAATGTGACTTACAAATGTATACACAACCCCCTGGATTGGTAAAACCTACCCATATCGTTAGCCAAATGTAATGATCGCAATTGAACGCGCTTTGAATAAGAAAACAAGTCTAGAGGATGGCATTCTGAGAATGTAACAGATTAGTGTCAAGTACAATAAACGCTGGAAAACAGACAAGGTTCTGCTTTTATTGTTCCCTGTTAATCTTTATCAGAAGCTTTGTGAGCTTTATCTCCACAAGAATTATCTGTCTCACCTAATGTATTGTCTTCTATGAATCTTATTTTTTGGCAGTAGGAAATCAAATGAGACACAGCACTAGAGGGTTTCCTGAGAGTTATGTATCAGTAAGGAATCATTACATTTGCAGTCCTTCCCACATCTGCTCGACTGAGAAAGTCATGAGTTATTCTCTCTGCAGGTGTGTGTGTACCCATACTCCACAGATAACACAGTTTCATCAACCTACCACCACACAAAAATGAAACGTGCTCTATAGCTAAAGTAAAAATCCAGCAGCTTCGACAGGTCATTCATGAGCTGCATATACTTAATAAATGGTGTTTTCAATCAGTTTTGCTCTTAACAGAACATGCAAAATGGATGTGTAGAATGTCACCAAGCTCTGTAATATTAAAGAGAAGTGCAAAGTTTCAGCAGGCAAAAAAGAACTTACAGGCAGCAGCTGCAGCAGAGAAGCACTTCTCACTTGCTGCCTTATAGGAAGCTGATGTCCAGGAAGACACGACTAATTCATCCAGACATTTAATCACTAGAGGCTGTATACCTCAGGTGAGCTCACTAGAGAGCTGTTTGTTTTCTTGGAGACCACTTGAGAGAAATTAATTCAGAAAAGCACGTGTCTGCAAGCTGCCACTTCACATGACCAAAAAATTGTAACTATTTTGCAACAGCTCTTCGTGGACTTGCAGAACATGAACAAAATTTAACTGCAATGATCATTTCCGTCACATTGTTGTTTAAGAGAAGTATATTGATGAGTGAAGCCCTTTAGTTGTACAGCTGTAGTGTAAATGTGCACAGTTAAGTTCTCCACACCTTCTTGGTCCTCAGCACTTGACAGAGTACTGGCAGGTGGAAGACCAAAGGAGTATGAGTGTTTTGCCTCCACCTTCCCACCCCCGTTTTTCTGTTATTTTCCCCAAGAGAGGGTTGTGGATACTGGATGTTTTGGAACAAATAACTGAAAAGGAATTATAAGGATCTTATAAGGATCTTTGGATATTGTGGGTTTCTGTCTGCCCCTCTGCCCCATAAGACGAGGTAAATTTTGTTGTTGTTATTGAAGGTGATGGCTTAATCTTTCTTATTGCCTTGAAATACCTATTTACCTATTTCTCCTTTGAAACTGGAAGGGAATTGCAATGATCTAAGATTAAGACTCGCATGCACTGTACTCTTTCTTCTAGGAAATGCAACATTCAGGCTAGAATTCTAGGCTGGTAAGCCTTTGCCAAAACTATTTGAAATAAATAAAAAGCCAAACAACTATAAAGCACCACCTCCACACACAGTCTGCTAACAAAAATAACTCACGGCAGAAAATAGATCCCATTGGTATGTGCAGTTTCAGTGAGGGCTGAAAGGTGCACATATACACAAAAGCAAAACAGAACAAGAGCAGGAGGCAGATGAAGCTTTATGGGGCAAGGGATTCTTCGCTCACCAATTTGTGCTGAATGTCCTCTTCTGGCCATATTCTTGGATCTCACAGCTTCCTTTATACGATCCACTTCCTGCTGATACCGCTTGCGATCACGAGAAGCGTTCTCTTTGGCTTCCTTCAGTGCAGATTCCAAAGCTTTAACTCGCTCGGCTGTAGCTCGAAGTCGCTTCTCCAGTTTAGGAAGTTCGCAGCGAAGATCAGCATTATCACGTACCAGCTACAAAACCAGATGTGATTATTTGCTTTTCTTCTTATCTCTCCTCATAGGGACAGCTAGCCAAACACCCTCCCCACCCCTAAGGAGGCAAAGCAGTAGGGTTACAATAAGAACTTTGCTTGAGATTTTAGTAAATCTATGGAGGTCAGTGACAGGGGGACTGTCATTTGAAAAATCACTTATGGAAGAACCTGCTACCCAACAGAGGCACCTCTTCCATCAGAGACAGGCAAGTGGCCCCTAGCTCATACATGAAGCCTAAACACCAACTTGGATCCCCTTCAGTTTAAATGCAGCTATTTTGTTATACAGCCACATGTACTTAAAACAGCTAATTCATTTATGTTACAAAATAATAGACTAAAGTTTTCTTCTACACTTAAGATATATTAGTATTTACTTATAAAAGTTACTTTATGACCATTAAATAGGCAGTTGCTTCTGTAATAACGGATCTGGAGTAGTTTTACTAAAACTTGAGAAGGAGTCTCATTGTACCTGCTTGTGAACCTTTGTAAGCTGTTCAAGATTATTTTCAAGGAAGGAAATCTTCTGTTTCTGTGCAGCACTGCCTCCTGTATCATCTGAGTCGATCTCAGCACTCTGCAGAAACAAAGGCATGGGGAGGGAGGCAGAAGGCTGAGTACAAATCTGAACTTGCATATTACAATCAAGCCAGAAAAATTAAACCAAATAAACATCAGTTCCTAATTTAGTTCTAAACTGAAATTCATGCAGCACTCTCAGAAACAAGTTTAACTTCAGCATCACGGTACCTTTTTCACTCTAGTAGCCAGATCTTGAACAAACAGCTTCCGAAGATTGTGAAGAGTCTGAAGCTCTTTTGCCTACAGTTAAGGACAAGAAATTACCAAAACAACCCAAACAAACTCTGAAAGAAAAAAAAAAATTGACATTTGCTTTGGAATATATTCTGACTATCTTACCACAGTCTCTTCCAAACCCTTTAAATCTTGCCTCGCTTGTTCCCGTCTGTCCTGCATAACCCTAAAAGAGAATAAATTATTCCTGAAATATCCTAGAAAAATTAAAAATTTTGTTTTAGAGGACTAAGTAATAAACACTTGCACAGTACAAATGAAAAAAGTTTTTTGGTTGAAATCTTAAAGATGTAACCAACAGATGACACTCAGAAATCTGTATGGCATGGGGATGGTGGAACTGGGGGAGTTGCAAAAGGAAAGGAGAGATGTACTTTTAATACTGAATACAAACAAGTACAAGTAACACAAGTATTCAGATGCACAAATTATAAAAGTTTATAGAATAGTAAAAGACAAGACAAGGAGTGAATATTTGGGGACATCTTATCCGACAAATCTTCTTGGCTCTGACCAGCTGAGATGATGAGTATCATGTGCCAGATTAAAAATTTTCTCTTTGTTTTTTTTAAACACCTCTCCTCAACACACTAGCAAAACCAGCATCATGAACAATGTCAGTGTACAGAGCTGCTGTCTTGCCAGCTAATGTGAAAGCATTTTCTGCACAGGAAATGTTCTCAGAACTGTAAGGTAGTGCAATTATCAGGATGACAGAATACAGGAACAGAACATGGACTTTTCTTTTATGACCTAAGATTAGAGTATGAGATTAGAATAGAAAGGCCAAGGACTGCACAAAAATTAAGTGTTCCTGTTAGGTAGTTAAAAAAAGCTTCTTTTCTTCTTGAAATTTCTCCTCACTCAGTTTCACTACTAGTTCACAGTTTAATGAGCAAACATTTGATCTAATAAAATATTCTAAATAATGTCACTATCCTATCCATTTTCCAGATGTCTCTGGATAAGTAGTTCTAGGCATCTTATACAACTTCAAATTGAAAGAATTAAAGTGAATAATCTGCATTGTTTCTAGTCTATCACTTGCCATGCATATTTATGATTTTCATTGGAAAATAGCAGGATTTAAAAAGGCTGGGGGAAGGCACAACACAAAACTAATTTTTAAAACTTCTTAGCAAATCTCTTGAAGAGCAATGTTCCTATACAGCAAGTGATTTAAAGTGGTCAATGCTAGATGCAGCTGAGCCTGCAAACTGAAACAGAAAGCAATAGTGTGGTAGGTATAGCAAATCTTACAAGATAAGAAAACCCACTGTAGGTTAATGTAAGTTTTGTAACCATTGTGGCATATAAATCCATCAAAATAAGATGGATTCACAAGATCAGAGTACTGTAAAAATTTTAGTCAGTAAACAGGACAAATAAAAAAAGGTAAAAGAGCATTACTTCTGTTGCTTCTTGGTTACCAGCACAGATCAGTCAGGTCCCTCTGATTCATCCAAATTCTATGATAAAAACCCCTCAAATACACTGTATGTGTTTGAAACATAGCCAAAAAGCACTTTTCAAAAAAGTACTATTAAGTATAACATATTTTTAGCTTCTGTAAAGATAAATTAGTATGTGCCAGGAAGGGGTTACAACTGATACACTTAAAAAGATTTCCAGCAGATTAAGGTCAGATTTCTAGAAGCTGAGAACTGTTTTCAAGCTTGACTTGGATATTTACTTGCAAGCAGAATGTAATTCCATTTTTACATTAAATTTTGAATCTCTAATTCACTAACACATTGTATTTAATCAATGAAGCATGCAGCTGTCTCATTTTAAGAATAAACCAATGAGAATGACCTAACAAGTTAAATCACATAAGAACCATAAAAAAATTAAGAGCACACAAGAACCAAAAAAAGAGTAAGGGGGATTATTAGAAGGCTCTTGCAGTCTTACAGAATGGAATACTTAGCTGCAAATTGAGAATTACTCCGATCCATAGCAAAATAACAAAAAAACAGTTTTAAAAAATATCTTCGATAATTTTTGTATCTTCATATCCTTCACAATTTTATTACCTATTTTAAGTATTCACACAGTGCAAAGGTTTTAAAAAAGGTCTCTTTAACAAGCATGCTATAAAGTGGGAGGCACTGCATCACATTATGTCACTAGTTTAAAGAGTCCCCACAGACATTTGTTTTATGCATCATTATCACTTACGTAAGCTCATGAAGTTTTCTGCTTTTTTCCTGGTCAGTTGCTTTCAGCTTCTCATGCTCGACTCTCAGACGTTCCTGTTCAAGCATCATCTTCTGGTTTTGGCTGAACACAGGAAGTAAATATTTTATCAGTTGAACCCCTCAGATAGAACATTCAGTAACAAAATGGAAGACAAGGACAGTTCTGGAGGAAACGCTCACCACTTCCTCCCACTGTACTGTGCTTCTGTACTTGCACAGTTCAGAGACATTTGGCACCACTGAAATAATGACAAGTACTTACTCTTGAAGCTCAGTGATGAGCTTCTCCTTTGCATCAACTTCATCTCTCAGGCTACTGATTTGTTTCTGATGCGTCTCACGATGGCTCTGAATTTGCTGCTCCACAGCTTGCTATTAGGAAAACCAGAACATATTCAATCCTCTGAGTCACCTCTGGAAGACTTCCTCTGTGAGGATTTGGGTTGTTAGGGTTTTCTCCTCTTTTAAACAATGAACTTGACTTACCTTGACTTCATTTGCAGTTTGAACCTTATTTAAGTGCTCTTTCTCCATCTCATGCACCTTTTCTAGAAGGGATAGAGAACAAAAACCACACTTCAGCCAGGTATCTACACAATCACATGGATGATGGCACTAATTTCCCCTTCCCTTGCCAACACCTTGCAATTTGGAAAAAGTTCCCTCCCACCACAAAAATTAATTAAATTATTAACATCTTTAATCTTATCAATAACAATTCTTTCAAACAGCAAACATGTTTTACCATGGATTAATTCTACATGTTCAGTAGCAAAAGAGCCTTTTGACAGCTCTACCTTTTAAGCTAAACAGAACAGAACAATTCCCTATTTATCACTATACTGTTAAAAAGGTGCTGGTGGGTGGGGTGTAGGGAGGCAAGTCCTACCCTGTGCTCGGAGTTGAACTAATTCCTCATTAAGGGAATCCACAGATTCTTCCAGCTGCCTCTTTTTCTGTTCCACATTCTGAAGATATTCAGTCAGTGACTTGATCTTGGCTTCATGCTTGTGGAATGAAAAGATTCATTTGCTTTGGAACTAGGTACCATGGAATTAAATCTGCATAAACAGTTCATATCTATTTTTTACAAAACAAGTAACTTCACCTCAAAACAAAAATGGTGCCAACTAGACTCTTAGAAGAATATGACTGCTCAAGTAGATCTGCAATGTAGGCTTTAAGACAATGTCTTTATTCTGAATTGGAATGAAATACATTTTTGGCTGAGAGATGTTTTGAATGTTAAATACTAACAGAAGCAAGAAAGGCCCACTGTACTTAGAAGGTTGCCCTGAAATATGCATCTCCTGATTAAAAAAAAAGAGATGAATATCTGTATGAAAAACAAAATGCAGAAATATTAAACTGCGTATCTAGATTACAGAAGTGTTAGAAGTCACATTACTTATCTAACAATCACATTAAAATGGCCTTTCTCACATTAGAAATAAATTTAATCTGCTATGCAAGCCTCCTGGGATTTTACTCTGCTATTACCTCTCCCACTTCCAGCTTGGGGCATTAGCAGGCAGAGTGCCCACTAGCCACCGCTTCTCTAAGACTTGTATTTGTAAAGAATCCTGTGATGGAGAACACCCAGACTCCAGTATTTAACACAAGTGCTACAAAACCCTTAGCAGGCTACAGATATATTGCAAAAACTCTGATACCCTGTCACAGTGAAATTACTTAGAAGCATCCAACCTGATGAGAGTACTAAGGAAACAGCTGAATCTTATGGCTATTCACTCAAAGTGAGCTTTGTTAGGTGCCAAAAAAACCCTGCAACATTTTTTTCCCCCAACAGGTTAATGAATTTAATTTATAAAGAACGGTAGAGAAATATTTACCTGTGAGATCCGGAGCTGGCAGGCAGCCAACTCCTTTTCATTTTCTTCCATTTTCTTATTGCTTTCAGCTTGTGTGCCTTCTAACTGTTTGCAACGTTTCACCATTGTTTTTACTTCTGATTTCATTTTGCTAATGTACAGTCTTGCAACTGTGAATTCTTCATCTATCATACCAGTCCCCTCAGGCTGCTGAAAGGGGTGGAATAGCACATTTAGAAAGCTCAGTGAACTTACAGTGCACTGAAGCATCTTAATGCCCAGGACACATCCCCAGCCTCGACTGATAACCACAGAACTTAGAAAAACCCCCCAAACCCCTTACATTTTGGTATTTTAGTTTTCTGATTGATTATTTAGAAGTTTGCACAAAGACAATGAGTTGCTTGAAGGAAATACAATTCCCTATTGATTTCTAATACTGTTTACTTTCTTGCCCTAGAGCCATCTTCTAGACTTATGTTTTATTTCATGTTCTCATGCTGTTTTTAATACAAGTATCATCCTGATCATCACTACAGGTCAATATTAGATTTCCAAGACAATACTGTTGATCAAGACCACTTCATACAGCAGCTTGATAACATGAATGAGAAAACTTCTTCAGAAATAAATCATGCCTGCTCTTCCTTGTCTATGTATAATCAAATTCTGTCTGGGACCTGATTAAGTCACAATATAAGCAACGGAGAAGCTTATGTCCAAATTATTAATATACATAAAGCTTCCTAGGGTGATAATTTTTACCATACTAAGAAAATGCCCCCACCTATCCACAATGCACATATTTAATACATGGCACTGAAGATAGCAGTGATTAACCCTTACCTTGACATCATTATTTCCTACTGCAATTCCAATCTCTGCAAGATCCTTTAGTAAGGAGGCCATCATTTCTGTTGCTCGTTTCTTCTGATGGTTGGTCATTTCTTTAAGTTTCTGAAGCTCTGCATCTATACTGGCTAAAGTGACCTATAGTAAAAGAAGTTACCCCTGATTAAACAAAGCACATACTTAGTCTTGGAACTAGTTTCCTACTATTTACAGAGCACCAGCATTTTGTCTGAAAGAACTAGAAAGTACCGGGGACAGACTCCTTCAACTCACAAAATATGATCTTAAAATGTTGCAGCAAAATCAGTGCTAACATTGTGAACCAGCATTTAGTTATATACAATTGCATATTTTAGGGAATCACATTTATAGAGGAAGGGTAAATGTACAATAAGTCTAACACTTTTCACCCTATTTTGGTAAACAATTTCAGCTTTATCTGCAGAGATCTTAATTTTTCCCTACTTGCAAATCAAAAAATGAGAGTACTCTCCCAGTACTGACACGTCATAAGCACAAGACTTATTCTTGAGCACTTTTTCAACTGGTTTGAGCTGCCGTGGCTGTAGCTCAGCAGCTTGCATGCTGAGACTCTCAAGAATCTATTTGTTGTCCAGTTTTAAAAAAACACCAGAAGTTTTACAGCGGGAATGTTTCAGGCAGAGATGCCAAAGCATGGTTACTGCATGGGTTAGCAATGCCAGACTGGGATGTCTTAATTTTATGACACCTCTAAACAGCTGCTTCCATGCAGACGGAGTTATTCATGACACTCAATGGATGTTCATTATAATATCTAGAATCACTACCTATAATTAAAAACTACATCAATAAAGCAAACAAAAAAACCCAGCAAAAACAAACCATCCAGTTCAGAATCACACACACACACACGCAACGAGGCTACTCCAACAGATGTTAAATGTTGCTCACAAGACCACAGATTTTCTGACTTCAAGTGATGTAAGAAACCAGTAAAGATTACTCAGCCCAGAATACTCAGAAGTTGAAAGAAGTTTAATGATCTTGTGAACTTCAACTGCATCACTAGTGTTCTACCAAGTCAAATCTTACTAACTGAAAACTGAAAGCCACAGTCACTAGGAGACCCAGACCCTCTTATTATCATCTTCAAGAACACAGAAGAGTGAGACTTGTGCCATTAATATTGTCTGCAATGCCAGCAAACATGCTGACCCTTTCCAGCTCTTAGAATTTTAGGACAGTAGGTAGAATATTAACTGCTTAAAATTGATTGAGGTCTGCCAAATAATTGCTACCAAAACTGTCAGTCCAGAAACTTTGCAGGTATGTAAGGAGGTGCACAGTAGTCTGTGAGACTGGTGCTGCATCTGCATTTTAACCAGGGTTGTCTTGTGGAATATGTCCTCAACTACTCCTTTCAGAAAGTAAACCAAACTGCTCATTTTTGAAGGCATCAAGGTAAGTTATCTTACATTCCATTCACACAGCAGGTAAACACACATTCCTTTCAAGAAAAATTGTAGCATGTTCACTGCAACTTCAAGGTTGGAAGCAGCAGATTCTTAAGTCAGGATTTCCCCAGCTGCACCAGAAAGACAAAAGCAGCATGTAATGAAAGTGTTAAGTTTTGACTTTTGACCTAGGAAATTTCTGAACACTCTTCAGGTAGTAAAATGCCACAGGCACTAAAAAGGCAAGCACTATCAAGGTCAATAATCACCACACCTTTTCTCTTAAGCTTGCAGGTTTTAGATAATAATTTCCTGCAAAAATGAAATAAGTTTTAGACTTGGGCTCTTTTTTTCCCTGGTGAAATACTTTCAAAAGAGTTTCAGAAACACAGGTAAGGCAAGCAAAGCCACACTGAAGATTATCAGTAATTTCTTATTCCAATTTCATACCGATTTTTGATTGAGTTCATCACTAAGTAGTTCATATTCCTTTGCCTTATCTTCTACTTCCTGAGATTTCTGATCATAGTTGACAGCTAATTCTTCAAGGGCTTGTAACACCTCTTTCACTTCCTCTTTAGAAGCATCATTTTCAGCCTGAAGGCGATTCAACTCTGCTTGCAGGTTGTCTTGGTCCCGTCTGGTTGATGCCAGAAGCTGCAATATTGACAGAGATTTAATAAAAATCCAACAAAAAATAATTCATGAAGAAAATTCCAAGCATATCCTGAATTTTATTAAGGCCTTTAGCTACTACAATAGCTTATATCTACATTCTTAGTGACTAGCTTCATGCAGTAAGGATACAAAGAAAAGAATATCATGAACAACTAGATTTACCATCTATATTCACAGTTCTTTAAGTTTTTAAATATCTTTTAAATGGAAATTTTTACAAATGAAGACATATAGGAATAGCAACTAGAAAGGCACAGGAAATATTACAAGTTCTCAAAAAAGCCACTGAACACTACTCACGAGTCTAAATTATCAACAGTCTAGGGACTAAACTTCCAGCAATTTAACACTGTGAGCTGCTGGAGAATAACTTGACAAAGGGTACAATTGCTAAAAAAGCAGATTTATTTATTTAAATTAGATTCAACAGTAGCTCCAACCTCCTAGTCCTTGGCCCATTTCCTTCTGAGCATGTACACAAGGATTACTATTATTTTTAACCTTTATGCTATAGAAAAATATTTTTTCTAATATTTTGGATAAATGAAACTCATTATTAATAGGAATTTTCCTCCGTTTATTTATATTCCTGGCAACATGCACATACAAATAATTTGAATATTCCAGCAAGTATGGTCTGAATTAACACATAGATACTTTTTCATTATGGGCCAATACATTTCCCTCCTGTCCCTTCTCTCTCTGTACAGCAACTGACCAGAAGTAAACCTTCAAAAAGATTTCTTACATGAAATCAACTTACCTTCAGTTTTGACAACCTGTTAACTTTGCACAGGGAAGACAACTGTGGCTGTCTTTGCATAAAAGACTTCAATTCTTTCAAACTTCACGGATACTTAAGATCCAAGTAAAGCAGTTTAAGTATAGGTGGGAGGAATGAAGGGGCAGAGCTTTTAGATAAGGCATAGAAGGGAACTACTGCACAGCAGTAAGCTGTTCTTCTACTCCCTGGTCATAAACTGTGACCTGTTCCAAATACCACCAATTTCTTTAAAGGAAAGACAAACGAATATAAAATATGGATCCAAAAGCAAAACTCACCTCTTCCTGATCCAACATCTGTGTCTTCAGTTTTTCTACTAGCTGACTCTGCTGATTAATTTCTTCATCCTGCAGTTGAAATAAGACTGTGTTCATTAAATTGACAAATACCACTCAGAAAAATGTTAGGTATATCCCTATTCTGAAATAATTACATAACGAAGCAATAAAAGTAAAAACCAGTTCTCTTCATTGGTTGTTTCATTAGGCTCTTAACCTGCCATGCATGTGTAACACACCATGCTAGGCTCATATCTGTGCTTTTGCAAGCCTTTTCCAAGTTGTTCTAACTTTCAAGAAACAATATTTAGACTTTTTACTATTCAAACACAGTACTATTACTTAAATCTCAGATTATGTCAAAATAAAATATCCAAAACATGGAAAGAAAAGTTTTGTCTTCGAATTACTCATTTTCCCATGTCCATTATTTTCCAACTATCAAATGACACCTCCTTAGCACCAGATAAGGCAACTTTGATTTCTCTTAATCAGAATTAAGAGGAAGCACCCTCAGCAAATACTTAAACCAATTGAGCTAACCAATGAATACTGGCAAATTAAATACAGTATCACAGAATATCCTGCGTTGGAAGGGACCCACCAGAGCCATCAAGTCCAACTCTCAGCCCTGTGCAGGGCACCCCAAGAGTGTGAGAGCATCGTCCAAAGGCTTCTGGAACTCTGTCAGGTTTGGTGCTGTGACCATTTGCCCAGGGACCCTGTTTCAGTGCTCAGCCTCCTTCTGGATGAAGGATCTTTTCTAATATCCAACCTAAATCTCCCTGTCACAAATTCAGGCCATTCCCTCTGCTCACAAGATTGAAGAGATTTCTACCTGCCCCTTGGCTTCTCCTCCTGAGAAGGATGAAGACATATTACATAGTGATGTAGTTCAAGACGTATTTTCAAGAGATCTAACATCAAGTATGTATGGCATACCTTGTCATCCAGTTGTTTGTAAAGTTTGGCAATTTCTTCCTCACACTTTCTTCTCTCAGCATCAGTGAAATTGCCAGTTACTCCAATTGTGGTGGCTGGTTTATCATTAATAACAGTAATATCCTTGTCCACTGCAAAAGCTTCTAAGTTGGCCTTCTCCTTGTCAAACTGTTCATCAACTGGTACAGTCTCCCCTTAAAAACACACTTAATTTTAGTACAGTTAGCCATGACATACTTCCCAAAAATATCCTTGAGAAGTATCACATATTTCCTACTAACAGTATTGCACAGTTAACAAGCAATTGAGTTCAGTTTATTACTTGGCAAAAAAAAATTAAAAAGACCACTACATCATCCAAACTATTTCCTGCTTACCACAAAGCATTGTATTAACCCAGTTAGTCTGCTATGAGCTCCAAATTACACATCAAACAGTATATTCTAGAAAGCCACCTAACTTTCCTAGAAGACAGAAAATTCTCTCTCTCAGCACTCTGTTAGCCATATTTACTTTTACATTGCTTTGCTTCTAATTTAAAATATATTTTGCTGCACTTGTATCCTTTTATGTTCATAAAGCTTTTCTGATTGGAACACTAACTTCACAGAAAACACCACATGCCAGCACCACTTCTCTGGTAAATTAAATTAAATTCCTTAGTGCTTTATTCAAAACATTTTATGCAGTCCTTAGAAGGTACAGGCTCTTTCCAACACTCCAGTATCTCACGTTAAGTATAGTTCTTTCAGAATATTGACATTTCAGGTGTGGCCTCATACCACCTCTGAAACATTAAAAAAAAAAAAACCCAACAAAAACCAAAAACCCACATTCCACCAAACGTATTTCAGCCACACAATTTTTTTCAGATTTTTTTCAGGATGTGGTACAGCTCTCAACAAGATTGCAAAATCATTTTCTACAGCTGCCAAACTCCAGAATATATCTCTATGACCTATGTTCTCTTTTTCTGAATGTATGGCTTCACTATTAACTTGCATTTTGCCAGCAACTTGAACCGATAAGAAGTTAATCATTCAGGAAGAATTAACAGGCACACATTTGGTATTGTCAGCAACTTTTTTGCCTATTCACACCTTTGAGTTTTAAATGAGGACAAGACCTTGTGATGTTGTTTTGAATCAGAAAACCAAATCAAGAGGAAACATTTTACTTAGTTTCTGCACTTAAAAATAATCAGTTTTTTGTTCCCCCAAAACAAAATTTTTACAATGTATATAACTCTAGTCCTGCTAGAAAAACCAAGTGTTGAACAATCTAGCACGAATACACTTTCAGACATTTTTGTAATTACATGATTATTAGAAGTTATTTCAGTTGCAATAAAGTGAAAAATACCATGTTCCCAAGTTGACTTAATACTATAGCTTTAATATCCTTGTTACTACCTTGCATAGTGCTCTCAGCTATTTCTGGCAGCCTGAAGACTAATTCAGTGTCTGTTCTTTTGCCTAAAGTTTGCAGAATAATAACATACTGCTTCTCACCATTCCTCCACCTGTTGAGCTCATTTTCCAGCCACTGTATTGTGTTACGCAGAGTCTTGTTTTTCTCTTTTTCCTTCTCATACTTTTTCTTCCACTGCTCTGCAGTGAGCTCCACATTGACACAGACTGTGTTCTTAATGGTCTTTGCTCTACACAGAGAAAGCAAAAAGCTCTGACACTTCAATTTTAAAGAAAGGAATTAAAGGTTACTAAATAATAAGTTCATATATCTCTAATGAAAGCATGAACCTTCCCATCTCTCCAAACCTTATTTCTTCTACTCACTGTCAAGTTACTATTCTTTCAATTGGATTGATACAACTGTCAAAGGAAAGACAACACAACTTTCGGAAAGCTGAGAAATCTCAAGCTTATTGAGTTGGAAAACTTAAGCTGCATACCTTCATCTGAAAGAACTGAGGTCAGGACTGCTGTGCACAGTTTTGAACAAAGGATAGCATTCCACATCCAGCAAACACTGTCCGATGGAGAAGATAATAACACTTCTAGCATACAAACCATCTGGCTTATCTAGGAAACAGCTCATTTCAACCAAAAAGTCCAGTTACTAGATCTCCACTAACCAGAACCAGCTGGTTGTGTTACAAGCTACTTAGATAACTGCAGATTATCTTATTATTTAAGTCTCTACATTCAGCTGAATTCCATTAATTTAGGTTTGGAGACAAAACTACAGGCACTGATAACATATTAGTATGTTATCAGTAATGTATGGTTTTCACTATAGTGCCATACCTCACTTATCTCAGTAGTTTTCCTGTTTGGTTTTCTACTACTGCATATCTCACTCCAAAATACAGAACAGGAAAAAAGCTTAATGGCAGTTAAACATCTCCCCTGTCCTGCACTCACTCCTATAATAAACCTTCTGGAAAATCTTAGGGAGGCATTACTACTACATGATTTCCTACCATATATGATATATCAACGAGATATGATTTTTTACTATATTATATGACTATTACATAGCCTTCAGTTCTACAGCTGGGGGCTTCAGCATAAATTTGACATCCCTAGAAAGCTGAATTATTTATACTAATGTATATATACTGTGGTGCCTGAGACAGGAATGCACTCTGTTAACTCCTGAAGACATGGAGAGCACAAGGCAGTGAAACCACACACTACATAGCTGCAGCTGAAGACACTTACCAGTAGCTCATTCACTAAATAATGAAAGAAAAAGACTTCTGACCTTTTAAAAGGAAACCTCCACTGTGGCAGAATGCAGCCATTACTCCATGCTCACTAGCTATTCATATTCTGCCAGATTTCTAATCTGGTCTATTTTCCATCACACAAAACTTCTCAGGGAAGAGCAGTAGGAAAAGCAGTAGGAAACCATCTTGTTGAACTGAAGCAGAAGAGGTACACTAACATCAAAGAGCAGCTGGACTAGCAAAACATCGACTGTTTTTGTAAGGTGCTCCACTAAGTGATGTGATTCACTCCAGTGGTCAGGAACTGGAGTATAACAGAATGGTAAAGAAGAGCTACCTAACAAAATACTTCATTGGAAATTAGTATGTATAAATTCAGTTACAAATGACACAGGAATCTACAAGTATCATTTCTAAGTTTACTGGACTGTTAGATATAGACCAGAGGACAGGCTCTCCTGGCAAATACATGATTCAACTTAACAGGGGAGAGCTCCTTCCCACCTTCTTCCACTTTAGGGATGGCAGGGGACAGGGAAGTACTTATAGCCCTCCATGATTTTACATTAAACCACATTTTGAACCAAATTATTTGCTTCTCCTGAAAATAGTCTTCAGGATCCTGGCTGGTTTAAGGAACTTTACGTATTAAGAGACAAGATTGATCACAACACTTAGCCACGCATACACTGAAGGATTACAGAAACAAAGTAAACATACTGATTAATTTGGTTCAGGAATCTTAGTAGAGCAACTTATTCCTCATTCTGCATTTATTCCTATTAAGTCATTCACTCACCTTTGGCCGAACAGAAGAGTAGATTTAGTTTCAGATTCATTGTAAGAAGATGGAGAACAGCAAATGACAATAGTGGTTCTGCAATTACCCCCTAGTGAATCTTGAAGGATTCTGGTCATTTTGCTATCACGATATGGAACGTACGTCTGCCAAGGAAATGGTTAAATGATCAGTTACAGGTTTTCAGACATTTATTTTGTTGAACTATTTATGAACTACACTTTTGCTAGGTATGACCTTATCAGAAAGACATTAAATTCTACTTTAATTCATTAATCATAAGATTGAAGATGTGTAGAATGACAAATTCGTATTTCTGTATTTGGTAACCTTTAGAGCACAAGGAAACTTTCAGTATGATGCTTGGGAGTCCCTCAGTATTAAATTAAATTAATCTTTGCTGTCAATACAACACAATGGCCAGCAATGCACTGGCTCATATCAGAGACTGGTAAGAATTTCTGCATAATATGTTCAGAGATGCAAACTTTTAACCTTTTAAGTATAAAAAGACAAAAGAACACTTACACTGCTTTCAGCCAGCGCTGAAATGACATTTCCAAGAGCAGACAAAGACTTGTTGATGTTCTTGGCCTCATCCAGCACAGCACCTTCTGCTCCAGTTTTACTAACCTATACAATATTTCAGGACATTACTAAATGCATCTTCAAAAAATACCTTCAACATGTAAGAGAAAACTTATTTCCCCACTTATAATTTGGTCTCCCTAAAGTTATGAAGTACACAAAAGCAAACTCTCAGACTCTTTCCCCAATTCATTATCATTTTCTCATTCAAAAGTCAGTGTCTGAAAACATTTCTCATGTTTTTAACTGAAGTGAATATTCTCCCTCCAAAGTACACATTTTGTAGCAGACGAATGTATAGTTAGTAACTTCTATCAAATTAACAACTTCAAAAGTTTTTTGAAGTCTGTAAAAAAGACTGAATTCCTTAAAAGTAAATAAGCATAATGAATGGTTCATCCAGAGAGCATCCTTAAAACCAAACTACTTCTCCCCTTTAAAAACGCTAAAAAACACACCATAAACCCCAAACCACATACCACCACTACCCCTGGAAAATACACCAGAAAACCTTTATAAGCAGAAATCTGAGAACAAATTTTAAAGGCTGAATCTGACCGACATGAGTGTTCTAGGAATTTAAGTAGGTATCAGCAGAAGCGTGAAAAAATCTGACCTGATGCCATTCTATTTACCTTACCTCTTTTGCCTCAAGGGCTGAATTTGACTTACAGTTCTATAACCCTCCCTTTTACTGCTTCCACCAAGCTGTGACCATGACTACAATGAAGCAATTCTACTTTCCTGTGTTTAAACCCACACAAGGCATTAGACAACTCCATGTATTTCAAAGGGACTGGGGAAATGCACCAAAATAAAGTTTGAAACAAAGACTGAAAGGCACTACAGAGAAAGGAGATCTGCAACCCAGCCCTTTTCTTGAAAAGAAAAGAAGACTGACTAAAGAAACATATTTCAGAATAAACATAGGATCAGACACAACCATAAGGTCATAGAACAATGATGTACAGAAAAACAACAGCAAGCAGGAACCACTGAAAAAACTGGAGGCGAAGACAGGGATAAACCCAACAGCAAAGATGAAAAGAATGTCAGAAATCCAGCTCTTAGAAGACTAATTACAGTATGTATTTCCTTCCCTGCTTTAAGCTACTGATACAGGAAAGCAAGCTGTCTAGCAGTGTTAACCATAATTTCAAATTAAGAAACTTGGTACCACTACGTAAGAAAACCTAGATATTCCACAACCATCAGACTTTATCCCTGTAGCTGGCTAACCCACATATCTATAACACTTTTTCTTCTTGCACTCTCAGATACTGAAACTGAACTTTACCCTCTTTCTCCACCCAAGTCCAGATTTACAAACCCTTACTTGCAGAAATGCAGATCAGCTTAAAGTGTTAGTATCCAACAGCCAAGCCAGCCTAGGATTCAGAAACCATATTGCAAAGTCAAAATTAACACACCTCAGAGATGACAACTGAGCCGCCACTATTACACTAATGTAAAACATTTGACTGTAAAGAAAAAACAGTTTCAGAGCAGAAAAAGAAACTTTAATTTACCTTCTCACTACCTGCCAAATCCACAAGATAAAGTTTTCCACTTAGTTTCTGTTCTGTTTGCGTATTCTCTTGTTTTACATTAATAAGAAAAATACTATGACTTCGGGAGCTGTGTTCATTCATATCTAGAATCCAAGATAAACATGTGGTCAGAAAGATTTGTAGAATCAGTCTCACTTAAAACAACACCTTCCCACTGCAGAGCAAGAGATCCAAAGCTAATGAAGCTGTGTAGTGTAATCTCTCAATGACAGCAGACCCACAGGCAGCAAAACCAATGGTATCATCTAAATGGGTAAGGAAGATCTAGTTTTCCCTTGGGCTCCTATTAATATCAAGTAAATTCACTCATGAGGTTTGCTAGCTTGTCAACCATGGATTTCACACATTAATATACTTTATTAGAACAGAAAGTATATTTAGGTCTTGATAGGAGAGTCTTTTGTAGACTGATAGAAAAATGGGTACCCCATTTTATCCTTCTGTAAAGATTTTAACTGGCCACAGCCTTTCATCCCTGTCTTGTACTGCCCCCTCTGCTGTGGAACATTAAGGGAAAACAAGACCTGTTGAACTTAAAGTATTATTTTAATTCAGTAAAAAAATTGAAGCAGACTGCAATCTGAATGAGAATATCTCCACATTTCTTTTTCATTTTAACTATAAATCTCTCCCAGTTCGAAAAGTACCAGTTTACTGATGTTAAAGGAGCAAAGAAAACAAAATAATATTCTATCCAAACTTTCTTAGTGCTGTCCCTACTTGAACCTTCTTAGGAGCAATGAAGGAAAACTGTAAGACCAAAACATTAAAAGGAACAGCCTATTTTTGTTTTTGATCCTTAAATGAAGAAATAAGAAAACATTTATATTTTCTTAATGACTGGATAATCTCTCTTCCTGAAGAAAGAATTAAACACAGGAAGATTGTGAAATGTCCTCAAACTGGCTCTGAGACTTCTGACAGTCACCTCAGTTGGTAAGAGCTCAAGTCTTACTTTGCATGCACCTACATCTTCCCTTGCCTTCCCTAACCCCTCTGTAATTTCCAAATCCTGCTTTTCGTGGGAATTTGGAGACTCGTGACATGGCTCCTTTCAACTTAGCTGCACGTTACAGCCAAAATTCTTGGGATACTGGGATGCTGCTTAAATATGCAGCAGGCATGAATTCTGATCAGCTGCTCTTAGAATATGCATTAGAATGATCAAACTCTGGACAAGGCACACATACGGATTTCTAGGATAACAGAAACAAATTCCACATAGTGGGATTTTGCACTATTCCTAAAGCAGAACTACACCTTTTTTCTCCAGTGATGCATAGTTCCTCACTGATGATTTACTTTCTCCTTTCACTCCCAGTCTAAGCACCATGATCTAACCAGGAATGAATTGAAATACTTGTTTCTGAAAGACATACTGAAACTGCTTATGCCAGAGCCTTTCAAAAACCTGAATTATTTACCTCACTATCTGTGCCTCCCCTACTTTTTTAAGGTATACCAGGACCAAATAGATAAATCACTAAAAGGAAACAGAAGATGATACTGACTTGTAACAGCTACATGTCGATTTGATTTTCCTTCATCTATAGTATCCATAACTTCTTCTGGACTACATACAAATCGCTCTGTGCAACCCTTTGGAGAAAAAAAAAAGGGGGGGAGTTGTGAAAAATAACACCACATCAACAAAGCACTAGTAAATGGTGCTTGTAGCACTAGCAATGGAGGAGTGCAAGATGAAAATACATCAGACTGATGCTCACCTTTACATAGGGAACTCTATTTTTGTCCTCATGAACAGAAAGATTGGTCTTTGAAACTGGAAGAGAAAACATTCCAAAGCTAAGGCAAAACTGAATGAAAGCACTGCATGCAATGCACAGCCCAGTCATAAATGTCTCTCAGCAACACCTGACAAAAACCTTTACAAGAAAGCTCCAGCACTGCAGCTTTAGTAATATCATATAGATGAGCTCCATGCTTTCCCACTGTGATGTACCTTTATCATGCAAAGGTTATTAGCATAATGAATACCTAAGTAACATAAAGGTTTATTTTAGTATGTCCCTCCAGAATAATTTATATGTTCAATAAAAATAAAAGTCTTACCATCCAAAAGGTCCCTTATTTTATCCAAGTATATTTCAAAATATGACACCTACAAGCAAGAAGAGGAAGAGATTCATCAGAAGGCAAAAATACTTTGCTTCTTGATCACAAGGATTCAGCATGATTACTACGACCTCCCACATAACACTACATCCAGCTCAAGTTCCTAAGGCGGAACTAAAATGTACCTTTAAAAAGAAACTGTTTCAATCACTATCAGAACTGCCTCAGGTTATCAGCATTGTTTCCATCCATGTTCAATGGAACAAAATTAAAGCCTTAACAGAATTCTTCTTTAGGAAAAATCAGTAACTTCAGAAATAACTCAGGTTATCATGTTTCCAAGTTGCAGGCATTTGAAACAGGAAAAAATATCCATTTACCCATAGACTACCTTCAAGCTATAATACAGATAAAAATAAAAATTAAGAAAAGTTTACCTTAATATGAAACTCAAGATTCTCATCCATGGAGTAAATATAATTAAAAATATCTTGCACTATTCTTGGAATAATGCCCATTCCATCTGGGTCATGAAGCTTCCCCTTAACAGAAAAAGATAAAATATAACTAAAAAAAAATCATACTCAATTCAGCATTACAAACCAAAACATCTGGTTCAGGATAACAGACAAGATGCTGGCAGGTATGATGCACTAGCTCTATGAAGTAAAGTGAACAACCCATTTAGCCCCAGAATTCCCCAAAAGTGAAAAGAACAGCCTCAGAACTTTCCCAAACATGCTATTGCTATTATTCTTGTGTTTCTCGTTCTGCTACTGAGGGTGAAAACCCCACACTAACTGCCATTCTCAGCCCAAAAAAAAAAAAAAAAAAAAAAAGAAAAAAAGAGAAAAGTATCAAAATGTTTCAAGGAGAAAACAAGCAGACATCTTATTTTTATGAAGCAAAGACTATTGTGATGAAAGACATGACAGTGACAGTAAGAGAAGATTATTTTAACATTTCTTACTTCCATAGTGTGTGTCTTTCCAGATGATGTTTGCCCATAAGCAAATATTGTACCATTGTATCCCTCAAGTACATCTAAAAGGAAAAGAGTATTTTCATTAGTGTTCATTTCCTTTGTCTATAGATAAATAGTTTTAAATAGAATGCAAACAGGCAGGTCCTAAAATGTCCAGCAAGTTAAATCACTCAATGTGGGAAACTTGTGCTAGAGGTTAGGGGGAGGGAGGGTGCTCCTCTCTACATTTTTTAATGCATTTTGCCACCACTGACTGATCTTAGAAGTTGGCTGATGAGAAGCACCTGTTTATTCAACCAGAAAAATCAGGATTTCACAGTTTGGAACAAAAGGGAAATTGATACAATTGCCAGGCTGAACAGATGGGTCTTTGATACACCTCAGAAGAAACCAAACATGAGAACATCATCCTATTTTCTGCCTTCAGGAAAGTTTAATTGTTCAATTGTGATTGGAATGGGCCATGCCCTAAGTTATCAAGCATCTTACTCTTAGGCAATAAGCTTTTAGTTCAAATTATGAATGAACCCAGCAAAGATTTAGATTGAGGGGTGAGGGGCTGCTGGGTTGGCTTGTATAAGATACTGTAGAATCACATCCTGCAAGCAAACTTTTATTTTCCAAAAACAAGCTCGAGGAGATACTCCCAGCGGGGAGGTCTTGCCACTCCATCATACTGGCAAATCCATCTGTCCTGCCACTAGAGCTCATTTGCCACTTGGTGCAGCACAGTTGAGAAACATCACACAGAGCTCAGTTTTACATGGACAAAAGGGGCAGCATTACAATTCTAAGATAAAATCAGTTTTCAAGGAGAAAACTTCTAATCTGAGACTGATTATTATTATTTAAGTCATTAGAGGGTTAAGTACTTGCAGCAGCATGAATTTCCCACGGCAATTTACTTTTCTAATGATGAAAAGCACAGTATTATTACCCAATATTGTGTTGTCACTAACAGCTGGTATTTTAGGGATTTCTGACAAGGCTTTGTAAACTGGGTCAATTAGAACTTACAGACGCCCTCAAGAAATGAATCAATTTTATTTTCAGGGAACTAGCTAATTGCTTACAAAAACTTCTTGTGGCATATCCTTCTTTGTGACAAGATTTGACTCTCTGAAGTTACTAGGCCAAATCTGACAATTGCATTTCAGAGAAACTGTACAGCCTGGTATGCACAGCAGTAACTCATTTCACAATTTTCATTTCCTCTTGCCTTCCTCCAAATGAACTTCTGTATGATGTTTTTTAGTATGTTTGGGGGGAACATGAGCAGGGTAGATGACTCACCTCAAACTTATTAATAACAGTTATTATTATTAATTTCTGATAAACAGTTTAAAATTATCATAGCAGAGAACTGTAAAAAAACCTCTAAAACTTTAACAGGTAAATGTTACCACACGTTGCAATCAACTGAAATAGCAGATTAAGCACTGACATAATTTATTAGCTGAACTAGAGGATGACTGTATGGTGCTACAATCCATGTTGGCACTTATTGAACATTCCAAAGATAAAAAGCAGCAACAGAAGTATTAGTTCTCAACACCGAAACCCACAGGAATATGAGATTTTCTTATGGCAAATTTACTCTTCCACCTTACCTTTGACAATCTTCTTAGCACAGTCGTTGTATACTTGTTCTTGTGATGTGTTTGACTGGAACACACGGTCAAATATATATGGCTTGGACTGTAAAAAAGGAAAAAAACAAACCAGAAGAGTCATCAGTAAATGCTGGAAGTGGAACTGGAAGGTGTTTGTTAATAGTTTAGAAGTATTCTACACCGTCTCAGCCCAATCTTCTATTTTAAGCACTTCAAGACCGCAGTGAGGAAATCAGCTTAAACAGTGTTGCCTAAATCTTCACACGCTTGCTTAGGAGGAGGAAGGCCTTGAATTAAAACTATTTGGTTCCAAAGTGTTATCTACATAGTTCTGCAAAACTCCTCAGCCGCATGGCCTCAAGTTACTGGATTGACAGGGTAAGCCAATGCCTGCTCTGTACATCTGAGAACCCCTAATTCTCCTCTATCTTGGCAGTAGGTTTGCTCTGGTAAACCTGAATTATTAAAAACATACCTCATGACAGAGTACCTATCTTGGTAGTATTTATTGAAAAAAAAAAAAATCAACCAAAAAAAAATCAACAGAAACTATTGTGCCATATAAGATATCCTTAAAATAAAGCTCCCCAAGCATTAGAAAAGGCAATACTGGGGAAGGGAACCTTTCACAGGACTCATTTAGGAAGAGAAAGACCTGAGAGAATTTTGAGAGGAATACTGGATACGGCTTTGTTTCAGAGGAGAGATTTATGTCAGTTCTAAGCAGCTGACAATCCATCAGGATATAAATGACCCTGCTCATCTTACAAAGCTCAAATTTTTGTAGCACTTAGAGAACTTGATTTTGTAGGTAGCCAAGCAAATGGGCGAAGTTTACAAAGAACCTAGGTCGGGTAACATTGTTAAACTCCCTGCAACTGTTAAGTGCTCCTTTCTGGCTAAATTTAATTCCTTATCATCCTCCCACAAGGATATTCTGGAATTGCCTCTCTGGCAAAGAAACAAGTATGGCTTCCATATTTTACCCACCCACATTTCCCTTCCCTGCCTTGACCTTCCATTTGTCTTTTAATGATATCTAGCACCATACCAAACAAAGCTTTTTTAGACTAAACACATTTACGTGAGACGCCTTGAAATCAGGTGGATGAGCACCCTCTTGGAAAAATAATTAGTGCTCACTGTATAAATATGTCCAAGAAGCCACAAGACTCAGTAGGCAGAAACTGTCCCTAAGGGGCTGAAGTTTGTCAGAACATTTGTTTCACAGCAGGGAAAACAGCACCTTCCCCATTACTCATTCCAGCTTCAAAGACACCTCAAATCCCCGTGTTCTACAGGTGAAACGAGGCCATTAGAAGCACCAGCAGGGAGACAACCATCGAGTTACATAACCCTGAGGTAAGAAAATGAAGACTAAGAACACGTTACACAGAAAGGAAGATCTTCCAGAATAAAGAGGACACCATCTTTCTCACTAGCAGCTGTAGTTTCAAAGAGCCTCCAGTTTCACAGATATCAATCAGCTACACTACACTGCAAGTCAGCCACATCACAAAATGTTAATCAGCTGTTTCGTGCTCCAGTGCATATTTATATGCACTGAAATAATTCCATTGTGGAACAGAAAATCAAGCTGCAAGGCCTCCAACTTGGCCAGTATTGCCTTTAATTGATCTTGTTTATTTATACAGTGAAAGCTGCTAAACACATGACCAATTTCAATTTCCCTCAAGTTAACAATTGCTACCAATATAAAAAAAACTTCATATTTTTGGCCAAGAGAATCCTCACAAGGGGTTCTGTTGTCACTTGTCCATCCTTTGCAGGTGAAAAGTGGAATATTTGCTTACATGTTCTCATTTTTTTTATCACACCTGTGAAAATCCCTATTAGTGGCATGTCCCTGCTCCATCACAACCGAATCAGTATCTAATCAAGTAGGTTTAGATGAGCAGGTTCCAGGATAATCACGTTCTAAGAATGCAAATTACTCCCACTCAGTACGGTTTCACATCTTTGACATCTACAATGCTATGTCTCATCACTTCTCTTTACAGTCTACTTTCTGCAATAAACAAAGCTAAAACAGTATTACACAGATTACTGTGCCCTAGAAAGTCTCCTCATTACCTTTAAGAGATTAATCAAGAAAGATTAAAGTGTCAGATATTTTTTTTCCTGCACCAGATGCCTTTTCTTCCCCAAGCAGTAAACAATCAGCTCGAAGGATGAAGCAAAGACACAAAAGGCCCGAGCAGCACTGCTGTGTGCTGTCCCTAACAGGGCGAGGAGCAGTGTCACTAACACCGTGTCAGGCTGCTGTGGCACACTCCAGAAATTCTCAGAGACTGCTGCTCCAATTTTATACATATGGCCTTATAAGCAAGACATAAAATAACAAGCAAGCAAGCAGAACTTCTGAAAGTTCTCAGAACCTTTCAGTTCCTCGTTACAATCTTTTGTTTGTAGTCAACCACAGGACAGCTCCAGCTCCCACAGTTGCCTGCTCCATGAAGGGATGTTGGGCTCACAGCAAAAACTCTCCAAGTGCTCTCACAGCCTCCAGAAAGGCGCAGCTGCCAACATGATTTAGCAGCAGTTAAATGGAATCTTAATAAAGGGATGACACCGAAGTGCCACAGCTAGCTTAAAGGCCAGTTACCCATTATATAAAAGGATGCTCAGCCGGTCTGAACTATACAAAATTTGGGGCACATGTGAGTTTCTGTGGGGAAGTTTGTCAGTATGCCCAATGAGGACTACAGAAAAAATTGCAATCACAACTACAGTGAAAACTTCCATCAAAAGTCCGAGAAATACTTAAGGTTATCTCCATAGATGTAATTTTAAAAAAACCCTTATTATTATGGCTACTTTCCTAAAGTACAGAATTGGTTATTCATAAGATCACCTGAGTTCACCTTGTTTTTCATGCACTGATATCTGAAGCAAAGTCAGCAGTGAAAATCCAATTGAAAAATCAGTAGTCTATTTTTCTATCACAAAGCATCCAGAAGCTCTTTGGTGTTTTTGGCTAGAATGAACAGTTAAAACAGAGCTACGCAGGCTTAGCCTATTCTTCTTGAAAGGTTAAAGTAGTACATAATGGGCTTACTTTGCATTTAAGATATGCATCTATATTAAAGAATGTTCTTCCCATCAGCATAAAATATGTTAAAAGAATAATCCAAAATGGAATAATTTCTGGGAAGTATGATGTCAGATACCTGACTCACTTCTTCCTATTACTAAGCTAAGGTATTGCTTATTTGACACACCTAATCGAGTCCAACGGGTGAAAAGGCACAGCCATAAATTCATATTTTAGTTTTAAGATAAAGAAAGAGGATTTTCTTTTTGTCTTAGCCCCATGCACACAGAAGTGCAGCTGATACTGAACAGTCAGTGAATCTCAGCTCTTGTTGTCCTTTTTCTTATTTCTGTGCAAATATTGCAACTCCAGTATTAACTTTTACAGCAGTTATTTATTGCTATAGGATGACTAAAATATGTGATTTAAAACACTGACTAGAAACCGAATTTCCAGAATGGAAACAGAACACTTTTTGAATAAATGTTTCAGCCAAACTGTACTTTATTAGAAAGGTTCTTCTACAGAGAAAAGCAAGCACTGCTGTTTATAAAAATGGTCACTGAATTTCAGAACAAAATACCCCAGCAAAAGTGAGCGAGGTGTTTCTAAGCAAGGGGCTCTGCAGCCAGGGAGAAAAGATCTCCCCTTACAGACTCCTATAAACCAGAATATTTCCCTCTGTTAAATCATCACACCACTGTCACCTGAAAAGCATCTTTGTTACCCAACATTTAATGGAATAAAGCAAGAAAAAGAAATAAAGAGTAACGCTGGAAGAATAGTATTATTTCAGATTACAATTCCCAATTCATATGTAAAGTTCCACCGTAGACCTGATGCCCTTTTTTGTGTTTCTAATTAAACACTGCTTTTTTTGCATTAGCAAATAATAAAGTTACTTAAGAATGCATCCCACTTCTTGAATTTATATAGTCCAGCACAGCCTCCAGCATTTTCCTATTGAAAAACCTACTACTAAAAGCTGCAGCACTAGCAAGTGACCTTCATCACCTGATTGTAACAACCTTCTAACCCAGCCTTGTCTCACTGACGATCCAACACCACTTTAAAACATAATGAAAAAGAAAGTCAAATGTCTCATGTGATCTTTCAGGATCACAGGGATGTTCTTACAGTAAATAAAAACACTACTTAAATATGAAAATACAGACCAGGAGCTGTGATTTTTTTCCTAAAAGCCATACAAATAAGGAACAGACAATGGCTGTAGCTACAAACCATTTGGCCACCAGCAGCAAACTGCCCAGTGCTGAGCACACCCCCAAGGCCTCACTCACCATTCACCACTGGGTAGAGCTGGTTTTGGCTCGGGCTTCAGTTCCAAACCCCCGAGTGTCACTGCATTCAGCAATGCCTCTTTTGGGCAGTTGTAAGATGAGCAAGACTAGGCATAGAAAGGTTTTTAAGATGTATAGATACATTATGCAGAACTATAAAGCTACTCGGCTGCAAGTAGTTTTATATTTGATAAAACAAAGGGTATAATCCCATATCAAATTGCTCTTCCTCTGTGTTCCATTTTACTCAAAAGCCTGAAATCCACAAGCAAACTGCTATCAATTTTCACAGATCGGTACAATTCTAATGCTTAACATCAAAGTCATATAACGACTCATCCTATCATCTGTTTTAACAAAATCACCATACACAAGTAACAGGAGAAGCCATTAGGAAAAGAAAATTAATAGACTATTAACATGGAAAGAAGCCACGTGTAATTAAAATAGTAAAAGCTCTTTACTAGTTAAAAAGTTTCATCCTGTGGAAAGAAAATACTTTGTTTCAGAGTCTGCTCCTTAAAGCAGAACAACACCTTATGTTCCCTCAAACTGCTGTTACATACTAGCTACAGTTAAAACTATTATTTTATCTAAGACAAATCAAAATTACTCCCTTGTTCAGAAAGACAAGGGCGACATTAATTACACAGGAGCCAGGAAAAGAAGGGAGGATAGCTAGCTCGGAGATGACAGGACAGTCAAGGAAGAAGGGTTTGGTTCCAGTCACTGATTTTCCTCCCCACCCTCCTCCAGAGGAGTCTAATCCGCCGTCTGGCATCAGCTCCGCTTCCCAGTCTTCACCTCCCATCGACCATTACAGCAAGTCCCGAGCGGTATTAAAGGACTCCCGAGCATCATTAGAGCAGCCTCCACTGCTCCAGCACCGAGGCGGGCGCCCACAGGAGCTGCAAGTCCTTCAGGCAGCTGAGGAAAGCAGCTATAAAAAAAACCCCCAAAGTGGCTCGATTACTGCTCAACAGGCAGCCAACGTGACAGGCAGCAAGGAGGAGAGAAACGGAGAGGCGAAGTAAGCAAACACAGCTTTTGGAGAAAGCCTTTCAGCCATTGTTTCATGAGCGCTGCTCCCGTTATCCTCCCCCGGGCACCAGCGGCGCCTCCCCACAGGCTCAGGTTAGAGGGTCCCTAAACTGGAAAACTCAGCCGAGCTGGTAAAAACAAAACCACCAAACGTTAAGTTACGGGCAACAGTTTTAGAGATTCAAGTCATAATTTTGAGGACATTAGTTCTGTCCTATAGCCGCCATTCCAAAGAAAAAAAATCAGAGTATCAAACCTTTATTCTAATTCTGTGAAACAAGACACAAATACTGCCAATGCTACCCAATTTCATAATTTGGGGGGCATTTTTTTCCCAAGTCAGGCACTGCAAGTCCTGGATCCGGGACGATTGGGAAATTCGTCGTGATTTTCGCCAAGCAGAAATCACCAAGGTACAGCTGGCAACACCGAACACCAATCCTGAGGAGAAAGCCCCATGTGATCCCTCAGGTGCATCGAACTGTTCTACTCACAGAACCACCTCAGCACAATCTACATTTTAGACCACTTTAAAGTGCACTGAAAGAGTATTTTTGAAAGATAAGCTTCCATTTATACTTCAGCAACTGAAAGAAAATGTATTTTTAAAGTTCGAACATGTAAAGGTTTATGCATTAAACTTGGATTTATAAACAGACTACGCAGAGTCACAATGAACAGGCATTCACTGATGAGATTATTCACTCTAGTTAAATTTTCCAGTTCCCAGGATTAGTTCCTTACTCTGAATTTACCTGTACAACCCTCAGGAAGAAGTGATGTACTGCAAGATAATAAATTGCCAGCTGAAATAAGTCCAAATTACCTCATTTCACAAGCACGCTATTGTTCTTGTCACTCCAGACTCATGGAATTCCACATTTTTATTGACAAATTCAGCTGAATATTAACAGATGAAAGCACTAGTATTTAGTAACTACTCTTTAAAAAAGTATTTTATTAAATTGCAACTTCAGATACCGTGCAAAAAAAGCTATTATTGGTACCCTCAAAAAACAAAACAAAATAATATCCCCAAATTCTTGGACAGATAACTGGCATCTAAGCTACTTTCAGCAAGAATCAGCAACCTCCCAGGAAATATATTTACATGAAAACACAAATAAAACAAACACAGGGGCTAAAGTGTGTTTGTACAAAGAAACCAGACAATAAACTGCTGTACTTTATTTTTATATCCCTGTTCCACTTCACAGCTAAATACAATCCGCCGAAGAGAAAGGAAAGGATGATCTTTTCCTCTGCAACATCCATATATATGGTTTTTAACAGGCCTCACACCTTGCAAGGAGACTCCAGTTAAATTTTTATTTACGAACACGCAGAAAGACAAACGCTCTGTTTATTCTAATATAACGACAACAACAAGAAGCTGTCAGCTGAAGAGCTCTTAAGAACTCCTTCTCTGGAGCCTGCCCTGTCCCTTCGGCATTTCTTCGCCCAAACTCTCCGCAGACACGGCCGGGGCGGCCGCTCCCACGCGTGTTCAGCGGGCACGGAGCCGGGCGGGCGGGCGGACCCACAGCCCGCGGGCCTCGCCCTCCCTCGGGCCTCGCCCCCCGGGGCCGCC
>VWZN01008032.1:452538-480038 GCA_013396955.1 Regulus satrapa
CCCTTTCTGCTCTGGACGTTTGCCAGCTCTTACAACATGGATTTAGTATGTGGGAAAGCAGCAGTTCTTAGTCGTTTAGAAGCTTTGGTGCGAAAGTGCTGATTTAGCACACTAAGGAGTGGCTGAGTAAAGAAAAGAAAATCAGGTAAGGGATGAGACAGGTACTAATCACTTTTTTTGGCAACATTCAAAGAGCTTTTGTCGTCCTAAGTGAACTTCTGTCTCATCCCTCTTTCATTCATGCAGGTGGTCACTTTTCAGCTTTAATACAGCTCTACCCTGTCTATCCAGCCCTGTAATGGCTTTCTGTGCTACATTTGTTTCTTCCCCAATGCCCATCAGGCATCTCAAACAATTTTTAAAAAGTATAGCTACTAACTAAACCTTTCTTGCCCCCCATATTTAATTCTCTCTTTCTCAAGTACCTTCACAACATAAAGGATAATTTGGTTTGTGTTTCATTATTTGCATGACTTTGCTGCTCTTTTAATCTGTCCTTGCCTCTGCTTATGATTTCCTGTTCTCTTTCCTTCAGTGTTGAACATAGGGTACAGTTTGTCTCCTAGAGTTGCAGCAATGCTTTCAACTGCATCACCCTAGCTATTAAATATCCTGGAAGAATTACTTCTCTCATGATGCCTACCAAAATGGAGAATAATATGAGCAAAACTAAAAGAACAGTGAGAACAGTTTATAAAACCCCTTTATTTCTGATACTAAGAAAATATTAATTCATCTTAAAAGCCACTAATCCTTTTGATTGTGGTACTCTGAGTTCTTCTGTTTCCATAGACATCAATGACCTTGTTGTTTTCCTAATTGTTTGTAGAAAATTTTAAGGCATTGCAAGAAATAGAGAGAAAAAAATGGAATAGTGAAACTGAAATTGCTTTGTGATTCCCACACCTCTTGAATAATTGTATTCTGATTTGTCCATATGCATCTCTTTCAGAAACAATAATATCACCATTCCTGGCAAAGAATACTTCCTTCCTTGGTTACAGCTTTGAAGACAGAGCTTGTACTTGGATAGAAAAATAAGGAAATGTATTTCTCAGTTGATGCAGTCTTCATTTTTAGAGCCCTCCAAAATCATTAGACTTGTCACCAGCTAAAAGGAAAGAATTCCTAATAAACTTTTCAGTAGGTTTTATGTCTATTAAATTGAAAACAGTGCCCCTTGAAATAGCTGGAACTTACATAGTGTAGTGTGAGTAAAACTAAAATTTTCTTTGTGCCCTTTTCTCTGGCCAAGCATGTAACAGGTGGCACCCAAGGTGACAGATCACTGCTTTCCTCTGAATCCGGTTCAGTGATGTGGGATTAAAGGTTTGCCTTGCAGAGTGTGAGGGTTAGGGTGTCAGAAGAGGGTTGGGAGCTTAGACTGAGGCAGCTGAAGCTTTAGCATGTGGCTCATTGGTGGTTGCAATGTGGCCTGGAGAAGGTTGTGAAGGACATTGCAGATTGGAAGCCTTGTGTGTCCCTTAGTTCCCCCTACCTCATCCACCAGCCCTCCACCCACTGCACATGGACCTCCTAATCAGTGAAGGACTTATAGAATAACTTGGAAAATAATTTTATACTTCTTTATAATTTTATAATTTAAATTTTATATAGACTTGGAATTTCTCCAGAATATTTTGTAAAAATTGTGTATAAAATATAATAATACATTGAAAATGTATTTGAAATTGATGTAGTTGATGTCAAACTTGTGGTGTGAAACTTCAATGGTTCTTGTATGCTGTGGCCCAGTTTACATTGTACCTGATGCTGGTCAGAGTTAGCAGCCTTGAAACAACTCTCCTTATGGATATCAGAGTCCTTTTTCAAGTGTTTTCCTTGGAGAAGGCTCTTCTATGATTCTGTTAAAGAATTCCATCTTTGTTTACCTGTTAATTCTATACCTCATCCAGACAATCTCCCTTTCTACTTACAAGTCAATTATATTGGTGTTTTCCATTTTCAACAGTTTAACTCCTCCTGTTTTCAGAGAGCATCAACAATATGCTGAAGTAATTTTAGTGCAGAAAATTTTCACTTCTACTATTATGTATATTTGCCATTGTTGAAAACAAAATAATTTGTATTTATTTACTTTGTAAATATACTATCATTATTTTACATATGATATTAAAATCATGTACAAATTTCTCACTGTTAATAAAAGGGATGCTCAAGTATCCGGAGCATATGTAATTCCCCAAATTAATTAGAAAATGGGAGAGGAAGGAATGCTTCTTTAACCCTGTTGCTGTTTCTGAAAATCATCCTCCTTAAGCATTATCATCTCATGGCTCCCAGCGGCTTAGGTAGGCACCTAGTATGTCTTGAAAGAAATTATGTTTATATGTGTTCTGCATTTAATCTAAGAGTTATTAACTCCATTGCAGCAGTGTTCTATACATGAATTTATTATCTGGAGCAGCTGTCCTTTCTGTGTAAGGATTACAGATTGCACTGGTTACAGATGCAGCAGCCTTGGTTCCATTGCTCGAAGGTACAGCCTGATCTACAGAAAATAGCAGTGGTCACTCTTTTCGATGTATAATACTTAGCATATATTGTATGTATATATTTTGTATACATAATTATATTACATATATATATTATGTATACATATGATATTTTAGATTTATAATGTTTAGCAGAATGATGCAAGGGTTAACGCAGAAGTTCATGCTGTTTAAATTTTTTTTAAAATGCATCACATTCCTGTTGTATTCCCCAAGGCTAGCTTTCCCTGGGAAAAGATAGACAACAATGGTACATTGTTATAAGAAACTCAAAGTGTTTTAAGATGGAGGTTGATAAGTTTATGGATGGGGATCCCAAAACAAGATAAGAATGACTGGGGAGTTAGAATTAAAGCTTGAGATCACTGCTCTTTTTTTGGTATCAATTTATTGGTAGGGCTGGTACCCAAATGCTTGTTAGAGAGGAGATTCTGTTTGTTTGCAGTGCTTTTGCCTCACCTTACAGGACTTCTCTTTTTAGCTGTGGCAGTCAAGTGAGTCCTGGCTGAGTGCTCAGTGAGGGGCACTGCTGTTGTTTCTGTTGTTAGGAGCATGTATTTTTCTTTTGATCAATTTACTCCCAATTCTTACTGCTGTAAGGGTGTTTGGAAATGACCACTCCTGCTTTCTGCTCATGGTACCTCAGACATACAGCTTTACTCCTTTTTCTGAGTCTCAGGCCCACAGGGAATCAGGAATGTCCTCAGCTTTCAAGCTGAGGTATGGGGCTGTTCATAGAGGAGTTTTATGGACCTTTTAACACTAAATATCTGTCCCAGTTGTTCTTGGATTGCCTGGTACCTCGTTCAGTGACCTAAGTGGTCTTTTTCAATCCACTGTTACTGTATTCTAGACCGTGCTGGGACCTGAACCCGGAGAATAACAAGCAATGCTTGTAAGCTTGGAAGGCTGTTGGTTGTGCCTCTGACCTGCTTAGGGCTCTTCTTCTTGGCCTAATTAAAGATTTCTCCAGAGTTCCCTACTGAGCATTTTGTGGATGCTAATATGTCACAAGAACTGGTTTTGGCTTTGAGTGCAAAGCACAGTTTTCCTTTCTCTTCTTCGTATCTAGATGTAGGTGGTGGCACAGCTCTTCCCCCAAGAGAAAGGCATTCCCTTTCTTGTACTTCCCAGCTCAAGAGCATGACTTGTCCTTAAAAAAAAAAAAAGACAAGAACTGGCATGCTGGTCACTTCATGTTAGAATTAACTAAAAAGTCCAGTGTCAAATAAGCCTTCATTAAGATCACTGAAGGTTTTATGAGATATAAAAGATTGTAGAGAAAACCCTTTCAGAAAATCTCATGTGTTTTAATGAAAGTACTGCACAGTGCTCACACCAGTGTGTTCTGATGTATAGAAGATTTTTACTTTAAAGAACATTTCTTCTCTGAGAAAAAAAAAAAAAATGAACTTGACAGATTTTTACTTAGCAAATCCATTTCTTTGTTCCATAAGGATTTTATCTGCACACACAAGCAACAGAAGTAATTTTCTTTGTTTTTTATTCCTGCTAGACAGGGTAATTATGTCTTAGGTAATAAGCTGAATTCTGTTCCTTTTTATACATGGCCAACAGAATTTACTGCATTGCTAGCAAGGATATTTATGTAACTTAATGAGAACACAGAAAAAGGAGCAAAGGTTTGGTTTGCTTCAGACAGGCTTCCTGTGAGATTACCAATATTTATTGCTTTGATCTTTCCTCAAGGTTCAACATTAAAAGAGGAAAAATCATATAAGTCTTTTAAGTTGCTGTCAGCTGGTTAATTGATTATTAATTTTTTGAGATTACTTTGCTCCGGCAAAGAAAAAACATCCAAAATAGTAATCTTTTATCTGTGGAAACACTGTTCTTCAAAAAACTTGTATTTTTTTAAAGAAACAGCAAGGGAAAACAAATGGTCTAAGGAAACATCATATACTACCATATATAGGAAGTTTGGTATTCATATTCTGTAGTCTGGTTGGCATCCAGGAAAGTCTTTTCAGTATTCTGACCAAGGAAAGCTGAAGCCAGGGAGGTGTTATGTTCTTTTTTTTTTGACCTTGCCTTGGGCAGGAGGATTTCTAGAGTATTAAACAACCAGAACAGTTAAAGCCTAGACCATATTTCACCAAACCTGTTTAAACATCTATAAGCTAGCACATAGTCTAGTGCTCCTAGTCTCCTCTTGTAGTCTGTGAACAAATTAAAATAGCCCAGAAGGTGATTTATGTCACTGCGAGGTAGGTCAGGTAAATTGGCTTCTGGAGAGGCCTATGTACCTTCTACTGACTGTAAAGGAGCCCAAGTAATCTAACTTAACTTCAGACATCCAAGTCCTAGATGCCTAAAGCTAAGATAGGATGAAGACTGAGCTGGGCTCCTAAGTGGGGTAATTTTAGTCAGGCACTTAAGTTTAGCCACAGAACCCTTAAATGTAAATTTGGACCCACCTTAAGAAGGCTTCCAAAAAACCGCAATAAGATAGGCAGCCAAGTGCCCTATATTGATAACAGCAATGCATCAGTCTCAGTGCAACACTTCTAATCACACGGGAGTCTCAGATGTGCTGCACACATTTAGTACACCCCCCAGAGCATGTTTTTCCCAAGGAGAGGCTGTGTTTGGCACTCACTTGAAGGAAAGCATTCAAATGACGTAGAGTCGGATTGGTTCCCTGCATCTTGCAAAGATCAAATAGAATCCATTAAAACATGATTGATTCCAACTTTGTGCCGAAGTACTGTCTGTGAGAGCTCTGTCTTTGGCCCTCTGAAAGGGCTGATTAGACTCTGACGTGAGTTATGAGCAGAGAGAAGCTACCAAGTGGTGTTAGTGTGCACAGTGAAAGGCCTTAGCAGGGTGCAGGACTAGATCCTCTCCAGAGCTCTTCCAGCCTCAGCTATTCCATGGTTCTGGGAGAACTGCACTTCTGGCATTCATGTACATCCCCTCTTCCCTGTGCCTGAGCTCTCCATTGCTTTTCCCATCCTATTATTATATTTTCTCCATCAAAAAAACCAAAAAAAAAACCCCAAAACAAAACAAAAAAAACCCCCAAAAACCTGAAACTAGATTTTAAAATATTTTAAAGAAACCTTATACTTTCACACCAAAGAGACAGATTTGGCATGTACCTGTGGTATATTTGAAAGGAAAGTGAGGAGCAATCAGATTCAAAATGGAATGGTCTTTAGATTGACTAACCAGCCTGCCAGTAATGGGCTACTCTGTGCTTTCCCCACCAGGTGGGAACAGAAACATCGATATCAAGGAAAGCATGTCAGACCAAGTGGAAACAAACCCCAAGGACAGAATAGTGTGGTGAGGTTATCTACCCACACAGCATTCAACAGATTTGATTTGCCAGTGTATTATGGGTATTTAATTGACACTTTGCAATGATCAAAATCAGACATTCCACTGGCAGAGCACAGCATGCATTTTTCCTTTTTCATTTATAGACTGTTTTATGTAATTATCAAAGTGATCAGCTTTTTTGGAAGGCATAGTTAAAAATAACTGCGTGAAAAATAAGTTACCACATCTGATGTTAGAAGGCATTTTTGCTCTTTTTTTGGTCTTTAAACACACAGTTAATTTTCATAAAATTGAGCTTATAAAGCTATAATTTAAAATATTTCAATAATTTAGAACAAAATCATAAAATTCTTAGCATATGAAATTGAAATTAAATTTAAATAGAAGAGCAATATCAATATTTTTAAAACTTTTACAGTCTTTCATTTCTCCCAGTAAGAGGATGCTTTCACTGCTGAGTTATAAGTGAAAATAATTAATTCCACATCATTCAAGATACAGGATTTGGGGATAGTAAATTGTTTAGTATACTAATTCCAGACTCCCTAAGCAAGCGCTCACAGTCTGGTTCATCTAAATGCAATAGTCCTCATCCAAACCATCTCCATGAATTTTTTTGTCCAATATCAACCCTGCAGCAATGCTTTTGATTTCCTAAAGAATCAAAGAAAGTTGGATGAATAAGACTGTGGAAGTTTTATTTACTGAAATCAAAAGATAAAAGGATTATTTAAATTGGATGGATCTCCTTTAGATTTTTTTCCTGCTTTGGCATATGGTGTCATTAGATGAGTCAAATTGATGATTGATTAATTAAGTGTCATCTCTTAACATTATGCGTGTGTGATGACACTGCCAAAATTCAAACTCCTTGACTGCATTACACTAACTTGTACTTCCAAATAATGTTAATGGAGCTCCATGTCACAGAGATGATCAATCAGATGATGGATGATTTGCCTTCCAACTGTGCAAATGAATGCGATGGATGTGTGTCATAGAAGTTTTATTTCTGAGGCTGCCACAATAAAATACTCTTTTTAACAGAGCAATTAATTATTTTGTCAGAAGTACAAATGTATCACTGACAAAACTTGAAACATTTCCTTTAGCAGGCCATCTAATTTCAAGTCACAAACATCAGGTCTGTACAACTGACTGTATTATATTGTTTTGGCAATAAGCTGATTGCCAGGTGTCTGACAATCTACCATGGGCAATTCTGCACAAACTGCCATGAGTCAGTGAAGGAAATAATTTCATTCAATTTGGAATGTACAAACTGTTTTGTTTTCTTTTCTTAGGGTATGTATTTTAGCTTCTCAAGGTGAAATTATGATTGTCATCTCTGAGATTGCAGTTCAGGATGGGAATGTGTAGACTCAGCCAAACTCATCGTCATTCTGTGAGCCCTGCATCCACTCTGGTTTGTACCAGCCAACCCAAGAGTTGGCTTTTTACTTAGCTAGTGGCTGCCTTGGGATGCAGGTAAAGAAACCTTCCAATATCAAAATGCTAATTAATAACATAAGTCTACCTGCAGGTCAATGGAGACACTTTGCAGATGCATTTTCCCCTTCCCTTGTACGACTGTATAAAGTTTGTAAAGAATACCAGGCCCATCAGTGTTGAGACTGCTTGGGTATTCACCCAGTCTTCCTGAGAAAAGCACTCCCAGTGCCTTTACAAGGCAAGAACTGCTATTTACAGAGGCATTAATGAGCCTTTCCAGCACTTTTCTCCCTTGCATGCCATTTCTCTGCCTGGGTTACAAGTGCAAAGACAAATTCCCAGTGGCACAGCTGGCAAAGGATCAAACACAGAGCCATGCTGCTGATCTCTGGTTCAAGATGCAGATCAACTTATTTTAATCCATTTACTGAGGTGTCACACATTTGCTGATGAAGTCTTTCTTAAATTTAACATTTCTTAGTGATTTTCTGCTAGGTGAGATAATATTCAAACCCATAAGCTTTTCAGAAAGAGTTGCAAAGGGCTCTGGTTTTTTTTTTGACCTGCAAACAGAAGGCATTAGGCATAGAGCTGGTTGGGTTTTTAAACATTTTGTTTTACTTTATCTTTTCTGCCTATTACCTTGGAGAGCAAAATATCTGTATTACTTGAACGAGCAATGTATCAAAAGCAGATCACATACTGCCTGTAAGTATTTAGCAGGCATAGCAAGTTCACTTCATGTAAAATATACATAGTAGTTTTTTATTCTGATTTATTGAGTTTGATTTACGTTATTCCAAGGTTTTGGTTTTTTTTTAATCTGAGGAAAGATGTTGAACAGGAGCCAATTTTCCTTTTTATAAGGCCAGGATTAGTTTCACCACACAGTAACTGAAACAGAAAACTGCACTTGTGTGAGGAGCCACCTTTCATGCTAAAACAGCACAAGAAAACACTTCCAAATTTCTGAATGCCCAGGTGCTTTGCAAAAGGAGGCACAATTTATGCTTCTAACCAACAGTTTGGGTCAATTCTCCCATTGGCAGCAGCACGTTGGTGCCAGGTGTTTGCTTGGTGTTCTGCAAGGAGCCGTGGGCCAGTTCCCAGAGGTGTCCTCAGAACACAGACTGCCACTTTTGGCACATGTGGGCAGCAGCAAGTGAAGCCTGAACACAAGACTGGCATAAATGTCTCATCCTACCTGTGGTCTTTTCCAGTTAGGGTTGAGATAGATTAGAAGTGGGGGAAAATGCTTCTGCTGCTTCTCCCTTCATTCCAGCATCTGCAGCTTCGAATGCAGTGAGGGCAGAGGGCCCACAGAGACTGCAACCACGTTCCCCAGCTCTTAGTTTGGGCACAGCGGGGCTGAAAGGAATGTCATTGATCCAAATGCCCCGGAGCACGGCACAGCTCCAGCCTAAGGAGAGGAGCCTTGCAATTGTCCTCTGGAAACAATGCTCTCCTCCTGACCACAGCCCATGGCCCAGTGCATTTTCATCCTGCATGGGATTTTTTGCCTGAGAAGCAGAACAGAACACTTGAAATTCTCTTAATATTTTTCTTGTTAATTTTCTTTTTCCTTGTCTTGCCTTCATCCAAATTACATCCAGAGAATCCAGTAGCATAGAAGTGTTGCTATTCTGCTGTCTGAAAAGAACTCAGCATTGCTGTTCTGGACTAGATCAGAGGAATTTGAGGACCTACTCGAAGATAGAACTAATTTCTAATTGAAAGAAGAAAACAATTCCAGCTTCCTTGGTGACAGGAATATTCCTGCCTTGTAATGCTGGAATGGATTTCAAGGAAGATGCATCTTCAGGTTATGGAAGCCATAAAGATGTTTGCCTTTGCTGACAGCAGAGTCACGAGAAAAAATAAATACAAATATCCGAAGTGGTCCGTGTGGTAATTATAAACACATGCAGAGTGGGGTTCTCTTTGCTATCAGTCCTCCTCCTGCCAACTGACCCATCTGGGCATCAGGGAAGTCCTCTCATGTGATTTCTGTTTGAAGTGCTGAGGTGTTTTCTGACTATTGACAATGGTCTCTTTGTATGCTGAGCAGACCAGGGTATACTCACAGTCAGTCAGCTGATAGAGGAATTATTTTAAAGTTTTTTTCTGTGTTGAAAGTTGGAGAAAAAGTTATTGTTAGAATATTAGAAATTAATTACTTTTCCCCCATTGAAGATAAAAAAGGAAAGAAAAAAATTAAACATAAAATTAGTAAGAGACATTTGAATTTAAATAGATATATTCTGATCCCTGCAAAATATCCTGAAGTATGGCTTAATTAAAGAAAATAAAGATAATTTTTTCAGGAGTATCATGTGCTTTTCCTGTTTCTAGAAACAGACACTTCATTTGCTTTCTCTAGTGAACATAGTCTGATTTTTCTCTAGAAGGGCACAGGGACTATGAGTTCAAATGGAACAAAGAGGACAAAAAGTGTTTTGGTATCGCTCACCTCTCATAGGAAAGAAAGGAGCGATACTGCCGAAAGGAAAATGGTGTAAGGACTCTCACTGACCTGTGATGTATCTTTCCACAGAGTCCAAAAGATCTTTAGTAACGAGGTCTGTGTGGTGCAATAATCCTGCTCCCCCACGGCCAAGGAGAGAGAGCAGTGGGCAGGGTGTGGGTGGGGATACCCGCCAAGCCCTCCTGCTGGACCCACGTCTATCCTGAGGCAGCTCAGCAAACAGCCAAAGTTAGCTGGCAACAAACACCCTCTGCATGTCTCTCATCCCCACCCGCTGAAAGGAATCTGCCCTTGGCACCACACTGCCAGGGGCATGGGACAGCTCGCTCTCCTCCCCTTGCTCTTCAGCCTGCCCTGGTGACAGCCAAGACAGAAGTCAGTCTGTGGAATGCAGACTAAGTTGCAGTAATTCAGCATTTGACTTCCACTCTCCAGTGAAGTATGTTTTTTACTTTTAAATTTTAAATTTTGCCTTAGTGCCTGGTCAGCAGTAGATTTCATCTGTTCATCAGGAAGTCTTTTTGACCTCAATTAATGCTTTGAGGAGCTAAGCCAGTAAGCATTTGGGCCATTACTTTACCATCATAGGAACATAAATATATATATATTAGAAACATATGTTTTGCTAAAATGGTCTTGGAGCAGTTTCTGCATGCCTCTGTGCCCCCTTGGATCACTCTTGCCATTCTTTCTGTGCTGGCATTCCAAAGCTGCTGATTCACAGCCTGCATCTGGTCCTGCAGCATTCTTGCCAACTAAAGCCTGATGGAGTTTTTGGACACTTAAATTGCTCAAGTCATTCTCCCTCTGTCACTGATTCGTTTGATGTCCTGTGTGTTATAAATACATTTCTGCAGGGCCTTTCCTCACTGTATTCAACTGGCCTATTTGACTTATCAGAAATTAGGTGTTTCCTTCTTTCTTTCATTCTCTCTCGCTTTGGTTCAGTTCTGCTGTTGAGGATGAGAAGAGAGTTGCTGATTTTTGTACAAGGCCTGCTGGCTTCAGAAAAGCATGGGGTAGGTGAGGACATCTGCTTAGGAAGAGAGACTAGACCAAGACTGGGATTCAGCTCTGTGAGCTGTCACTGGAGAGAGCAGAAACTGAACTTTCCAGATGTGTTACTGTGGAGAGTCACCTGGGATTTTTGAAATTTAACATTAAGATATTTTACACTAATATATACCCCATGTGCTTAGTGTTGAACTGTGTCTGTGTTAATTAATTTATAATTGCCCATGAGTTCTTTGGTCATGTAATACCAAATACCCATAACTTGTGCATCAGAGTTGATATGTGAGATCAGATAGCAGCTGATTTCTGCATAGCTTGTGGCTGTAAAAGAGGCTGGGAACAGCAGAACAAGGACTGTGCTCCTTTACATGGATATTAGGAGGGAATGCCTTGCTTTGAATTCCTGCACTGAAACACTTGAAAAGTTACATGACTTGCCATCCCGTGGAGTTCATCTCATCGAAATAAATCAAAATCTGCAAGTAATTTCAATGTATCTAGGATTACTTCCAATGAAATATATCCCTTGTCTTAACCAAGGCTGTTTTTTCCTTTTCAGTAATTTCAGTGGGAGTTCCTCACTGAAAAAAGCCACTCGGGGCATGAGGGGCTTTCACAGCGTGAGGGTTTCTCCACTGAAATTTTTAATATGGGTAGCATCTATGAAGCCTTCTTTATCATGCACTTCACAACTATTTCCACCTTCACTAGGCAGAAATAATTTCCCAGGGTGGGATGTGAATTTAATGTCTATGCCCTTCAGTCTTTTTCTGTTAAAACGTAATTATACCACCCGTGGTGGCAGGGGCAACGTGCACTGGGAACAGGACAGGCAGCTCCTAAGCCACTAAAAAACTTAGTACAGTGCTCTCAGAGAGTGCTGGCTGCTCTTCAAAAGCCAAAACCAGCTGTCTTTCAAGAGGCCTGCCTATAGACCGGCACAGACTTGTAACAGTAGTCACGTTGTATTGTGTATGGATGGAGATGGGATATACACTGGCTGTGGTGATCCTTGTCCATAGCACAAGTAAGCAAAATAATCCAGGCTTGACAGAGTCCTGTGTTCCTGCAGTTGGGTGTTCTCAGCTGCCTCCAGCCCACAGCAAGATCTGCAACATCAGGAGTTTTTTTGCCCAACCCATCATTCCTGCAGTCTGAAAGTCATGTGGGAATTTTCACTTTCAGGGATTTTCTTGCTGAGAAGCGTGCCTCAAGTCTTTGGAAAAACTGCTGAGTGTACACCCCGCTGGCTCAGAGCCAAAAAACACAATGTGTATGGATTTTATTTGTTTTCAGCCAGTCATAATTTTTTGCTAACTTGAGTTCAGCTTAAGGAAGTAAAAGTATGTGGTCAGATCTATCCTTCAAAAATGTAAGGTGTTGATTCTAAGTTAACTAAAGCAGGAGGCAAATTTAGAGATCCTTGGTCTGGTTCCTATAAGCTTTACAGCTCTGTGCTCCCTACCTCTTCTCTCTGCTTTTCTCTCTCCTGAGCACACGCCCTCAGGATTGTGACACTGCTGTGTGTCACACCACAGCACAGAGCAGCTGCTGTGCCGGGAGAAATTACCTCTTGAGAAACTCTGGGGTCCTGGCGGGCCAAGCCGGGCTCAGGAGCCTGCCCTGCGCTGCAGGCAGCAGCTGTTTCCACAGCCAGCCTTTCCCTACCTGCAGGCTGAGCTCAGGTTTTCACCCTCCTTCTACACAGTGTCCCAGAGCAGGATGCTAGGGGAGGGCATCGTGGTTTCCATTGCAGGCATCATCCTGGAGGTTTTCAGTCTCAATTATTTAAAGCGATTGTGACATTATGGCCAAAAATAAAGTCTCTATCAGCAGATGGAGCTGAGCTGAGGTCACAATGATCCCATTTGCCATATCCTGAATAAAAGACTGCAAGATGAAACATTAAAAAAAAACCAACCAACCCCGTACTTGTGATGCTTCACCAGTACTGAAAACAACCCAGTTTAGTGCTGGCTGTGACTGCTTAGACAGCTCCTCTCTTTGAAGTGTCTTGATATCCTTTGTGATATTCCCTACACAGGGAATGGTGACCCAGGAAGGCCTGCTGCACATCCTTGATGATGGCCAATCCTTTCCTTCCCACAGAGTGACAGCTGCGATCAGACAGTGCAGTTCCATTGCCAGACAGTGCAAAGTCAGTCTCCTGGCAGAAAGTCAGACTTCTTTTCTGGGTATTCTTTCCCCTAACCTCTGTACTTTCCTGACTAGAATTCCCTTTCTGTACTTTCACTGAAGTTTTCTCAAGCCAAAGAACTGGCCAAAAAGCCACGTTTGCAGTGAATTGATAGAAATTTATACCAGGAAATGTAGTGGGAAGGACAGAGAACAGCAAAACTTATACAAAATTACTATCAAAGAGAGGCATAAAAGCCAAACTAGGTTAGAGAGATGAGACTTCTGGATGCCAATCACTAGAAATTGTCTGTTAGTTATGGTATTGGTGTTTTGTTTGGAAGATATTTGAGGAAATAAGTACCCAAATGAAAGTAGATGCTAAGTCACTGTAGGAGCATATAGTAATGACCATGTGAGAAAGGCCACTAAGTCCAGTGGCATGGATGTAATTCACTCCCAGGCACTGTGCCAGCCCAAGGCCTAATCTCTGCCAAATTATTTTGGGCCAGGTTTCTGTGGTTGCTGTTGAATCTGTCTTTTTCCATCCTACAATCACAGGCTGTTTAGCCCCAGCAGGCATATGAAACTGAACTAGCAATTTATTTCAGGGAATGGGCTTAATGTTCCTGAGATGGAAAGTCACCAGCTGGGTTATCTTCTGCATCACATTCAATCAAATATTTTCATTATAATGTCTATTGGACCAAGCATAAGTAAAGGTAAATTTTCCCAGTATCCACAAAGCTCCATAGCAACTGAAAGGGAGACCAGAAATCACATAATTTTTTTTTTCTATTGAAACAGTCAGTATCTAAAAAGGCACAAAGCCTTGACAGGTTTCCATACTTCAGTAAGTACAATTTTAATGGTGTTTTTATACGAATAATCTCATTACTGAAAATTATTTGTTCAGCCGATCTGGAAGAGCTGGATGTATTATAGAAAGATAGATCATGAGATGTTTCCCTGAAACTTCCAGGTGAAATGTACAGTCCTGTTAGAAAAAGCAGTGTATGAAGACATACAACACTTTCAACCAAATTGCTCTTGCTGCTGAGAGTTCTTTCAGGTCTACCCTGGGATCATTACAGGTAACAGTGTCAGGTGCCCAAGCATCAGCAAGATTTCTCCTATTCTTGCTATAATTTCAGCATTGCATTTTATGGAAAGTTGGTCCTAATTGCAATTAGATTATTTGATTTTCTGGTATGCCAATATTCAATAGAGTTTTTGTGCATGTTTTCTTCCTTGCTGCTTTGCCTTGTTGCTTGCCTCTTTCTGTGGATCTTTGCTGAATCTACAACTTCTTCTCTATAGAATGTTCCATATAATTATCTTGTCACCCTGATTTACAGGGAATGAAAGAAAGTCGTGAATCCCTGAGAAATAATGTTTGTCATCATTTGACTTACTCTGAGGGAAGGTTTGAGACCATCAGCAAGGAGATAATTACATAGCTGGGTTCAGAGTATCATCTAACCCATCTTTTTGGTGCCTTAACTTACATAAAACAATTATTGCTTCCTACACCGGATGCAGAGGTGCAGAATTACTTTAGTACCACTAAATCTGATGTGGGAAATGAAAATTAGATTCCCAGTGAAAAGGAGCTGGTATGTCTGTGCTGTCTCTGTTAAAAGTTGAATCTTCAATGCGAACACTGAAGCAAATTTACATTATTTTTTCAGGACTGAGATTGTATTACCAAACCTCACATGTCTGCTTACAGAGGCACAAATTAATAGCAGTTGTGGTGATTGGTTTAATGATTGTGATGATCCATGTCTGTCAGGACCTGACTTGAGACAAACTGTGCACTTTTTTGTTGCCAAAGAGCTAAAAGATGTCCTTTGATGAGCTCTGGCCTGTGCTGCAAGCAGACAAAAACCCTCACGGCAAGCCTGTTCTCCTCCTTGCAATGCCTTTTCATCCTCTGAAGTCTCCAAACCAGACAACTGAACTATATCAACGCTGTCTGTGTCAAGAGAAACAATCAGGTAAAGCAGAGGGCCAAGAGACAACCAGGGACAGTGGCCAAATCTAAAGGAACAGCGGGACAAAAGTCAGTGATGGGTGAGCAGCTTGGGAGGGCAGACCTGTGAGCCATACCCCAGGAGAGAAACAAGGACAAACAGTTGGAAATACGCGACATAAAAAAGCCTGGAAGGGGGTTTGGCCGATGGCATCTGACTGCGGTCTGCAGGCAGAGTCAGGCGTTCCTCCAAAGCGCCGAGACAAGGCAAAGTCTGACGGGCTGCTCGTCCCGGCGCTGCCACAGGCTGCGCTCCAGCAGGAAGCGCCGGCGCCAAGGAAACGGCAAAGGAGGCGGCTCGTTCTCATTCTCCAGGTCTGTTCAGTGTTTGCCCACATCCGTCTCCTCTTGCCGGGCAATCTTCTCCCCCCAGCCACAGAGTGAGCCGCAGAAAGGAGCCTGCCCCCTGGCCAGCCGGGACCCAAGGGACAGTGATGATCCTGGCCATCAGGGCAGTGCCGGTGCGCACCCACACAATCGGGCAGATCAGTTTGCTGCTGACAGCTCTTACAAATAAGGAGGATAGCTACGGAAACGAAGAATGGAAGAGATGATTTCTTGGTGGACACGCTTTGTTAGCCTTCCAGAGCCTTACTTTCTACGATACAAATGATACTGATAATCTCTGGAGCACCAGCAAAATGTTAAATCAACCAAAATTCAGGAAGTTTTTCTTCTGAAGTTCTTAATTTTGATCATATTGCTGACAAAATACTAAACCACACCACAGGGTCCGCTCTGTCTGTGTGGCAATCCCCTAGGCTAAAGCAACAGCTACTGCCATATGCTTTGAGCTTTAAATCAGGCATTTTTTGAAACTTAAAGTTAAGCCTGTTCTCCTGACGATATCAATGAACCACAAACTACTTAATCTAAAGAATTAAACAAGCTGTGAACTCCCAGCAGATCCCAAACTTCAGATTTATCTATGCTATACTATCTCTGTCCAGATTTTTGATGTCTGGTTTCCTTTGTCTGTGCACGAGCATACTTTGAGAGAAAGTTTTACCACACTGAGCCATGCAATTATAAACAGAACGAAAACTTTCGAGCCTTATGAAATTCATATCTCAAATATGTACATATCTCAAAACTAATATTGCTCTTAAGATGATGCCATCTTTGTTCTTAGAGAATACTATTGAGCATTGAAGTGCATTTGTTCAGGTTATTTGATCCTCTTTTATCCATAGCCTCAATTATGTAATCAAACAAATTCTCTTTTTTTTCAACTTGAATTCTTTGATGATAAAAGCTGCTTTATCCCAGAAACTTATTAAACCAGAAGGCAAATTTGGAAAGCATGGTTTCTAACACACTATCAAGAAACTGGACCACGATAGTTTATGTTGCAAAGCTGGGATTTGGCTGGTTGTTGGTGTCTGTAGAAAGTGGTAACCTAGTGAACCAGTTTCTATTGCCAAAAAGCCACGATCCTGGTCCATTTGTGTGTATGCCATCATCTCAGGCTTTTATGGAGACTAAACACTTTCTTGGGCAGCAGATTTTGTTCTGGCTCCTGGACCTTGTGTTCACGTCCTGCACAGCATTAATTTTACCTAAGAATAGTTGTTCACTTCCATTACACCAGTCAGGGCCAGGCTGTTAAGATTTTAGATCACACATTCAGTGAAATCCACTTTAAAATCTCGCCAAAATTATTTACAAGCACAGTTACAAAGGTCTGCTCCTCAGATAGATCAGTGCTAGCACTCACATTTGAAGTTCCAGTAAAAGCCACATTGCACTGGAGGAGTACAGGAAATGGGCTCTGGGGACAGTGGCCAGAGTGGTTTTGATTCAGTGGTGGAGAAATTCTCTTTTGCCTCCAAGAAGTTTAGATTTCTCTGCATCCACTGCAGCCTGACCCTGAACTGCCTGTGCCCCTGAGTTGATCCTTCCTTCTCTTTCTGGTTCTAGGGCTGCTCCCTGCTCAGCTGGAACTTACCCACTGGGACCTAGGGAATGTGGCATTTCCTAATACAGTGTGCTTATGTTGTAAGGGGTTTGATAAAAGGGACCCTGAGCTTTTCAGTGGGCTCTATGGTCACCCACTGAAGAGACCTTCTCAGCTTCCCCTTAAATGAGAACAAATCCTGCAGCCAGGACAGTATGTCACTGTCAGATGCATAACAGATATAACCTTATAACCTTCATCCAAGCAAAGCATACCTGTTAAAATAGCTCAGAAATTATTTGAATTATTTGGTGGTGTACACTTTCTTTTTATAATTTCATAAATTAAAATATATTGAATATTAATATTATATTTAAACATATTTTTAAAATTTCTATAACTTGTATGGAAATACCTAGTTTTGGGTAGAATCAACTTCACTAAATTAATGTAATAACTATCATTTTCTATAAGAGCAATATATGTCCCACTATGTTTGAAATACTAAACTTTGTCTTCCCAATTTGACAGTTGAAATACATCTCATTTTCTGAATGCTTTTTCAGTTATCTTTCAGTTTAGCAGCCCAAATAATTAGTTTTGGAAGAGATTTGTTCAAAGACACAGACTCATCTGAATAAAAAGCTGAATTATGCCTTGTTCTCAATGAACATTTACATTGCTCATTAAGGGTAGCTACAGGATATGAGCTTCTAGTCCATAATTTCATTAGTGGACTGTACCTGCAGTAGTAGATGCATTAATTTACTTTTCCTAAGATTCTGTTTTTATGCTCTGTACTGAAACCAATCATTCAATTGTGATTCAAGCACAACACAGTAAGAGATGAAGCAAATTGAAAGCAGTGATGGAGCAATTTTCAGGACTAAGAACATTTACAATTCCAGGGGGCTTGAAGACTATGACCGCTGAAGGGGAAAGGTAGGTCAGAAAAGTTTTTTTTTTTTTCCCCAAAGTGCACTGGATATATTACTAAGAATTACAAGAAGCTCTTAACTTGTGAATACAGGAACAAAGTATAGCCCAATTTCAAACATTTTAATGTTGCTCTTACTAATTTATATTATTTTCATGTGTGTAGCTCTGAAGTGTTTTAAGTGATACCCATTTTTTTAACTGCTTCAATTTATTGTACAATGCAGTTCCTTTGCTAGAGAGTCATGGGGAGCCCTCTCACATCAGCTGTTTTTCAGGTGTAAAAACCCAATCCTGCTTGCACCTAAGAAGCTAAAGGCTTTGTCCCTTAAGCCATGGAGGTGCAGCAGAAGTCAGGATGCTGTAGCAGGAAGCACCATCCCTTGTGCCATGTTAATTTTGGGCTGCTCCAGAGCAGAAAATCCTCAGCATCACCCTGCACATCCGTGAGTTGATATTCCCATGGCGCTATCAGCAATCCATGCTTGTCCCCTGTCTTCACCAAGAGGGGCATGTGAGTGCTAACTCTTATTTTTGTCCCTTTCCCTGCTGCCGAGGCTGGGCTGGTGGGGATGAATGCCTGTGTGACTCTCCTCAGCCTCAGCCTCTTGTCCCACCTTGCTTTTTTGCTTTTTGTTGTTTGTTCCTTCTTTTTATTTAATATTTTTTAAAATAAACTTTTAATTTACAACTGTGTCTGTGCTTAGAATGGGCTGATCTGCAGCACTGTGAACCCTTCCTAGCTCAGAGCAGTAACATACAGACAGAAATCAGTACCATGCAGAATGCCTGGGCTCTAAACTCCAATGTTCCCAGAGTTCCAGAACTTCTGTTCTTTATCCACGAGAGCATTTGGCTGGTACTCAAGTGCTAAAGACAGTCAGCTGCATGACAGAGGTGTGTTGAAAGGCTCTTGTTAAATATGGATTAAAAGGTGAATTACCTCTGCTTCGTGTACCTGAAGATTAGAGTAATCCCTCATGGCATGCAAATGAAATCCATTAAACCCACAGAGTCCTGGGCACTGCTAGGGAGAACACAACTTCTCTGCTCTTCACAGGAACCCTGGGTGCAATCAGAGCATGGAAAGCTTGCCTTGCTTCCCCTTCTGCTGGAATCCTCATGAGGAGAGTGGCTGTCTCACAGAGAGGGAAGGAAGCAGCATTAGATGGGGAGAATGAAAAGCAACTTTACAGCAGAAGCTGGCAGAGATGAAAAGATCAACAGCTGGAAATTTGTCAGTTTTGATAACCTCTTATCCTGCTCTCATATTACTCTGCATATGCTGGCTGTATTCCTTTGCAGAATAAGAAAAATAACACCAGAAAATAGCTGGAAGTTAGGATTTAAAAAAAAGGGAATCCATGGAACTAGGCAATATAGGGTAGCAATGACAGATACCTCTGAGGCTGAGAAAATGAATCATTATGGAAATACCATCTTCTCTGTAATTTTGCTATTAGATGTACCAAAGAAGTGTTGTTAAGGTCAATGCCTGGTATTTATGGCTGGGGATTGATTTGACCTCAAGTTCTTTCATTTTGTTATTCTGCCAGTAGTTAAAAGTACACATTGTGCTGCCAGAAGAGTGGCTACCCAGGCCTCACTTCAGGCACTTTTCTTGTTGGCCTGTCTCGCCTTGAACAGTGTAAAAGAGCTTGTGGCCAGAAGCTCTTATCCCATTTTGTTCAAGGCATTTGCTATACAGCTGGGAAAGGAAGGGATTGATAACAGACACTAAAGAGTTTATATGAGTAGAGCACAGGAAGTTTTACCAGAAAGAATTCTGCAACAACAAGGGTTGTCTTTTTTATGGCCAGTGCTCATGGATTTGTAATGTACAGATGTAATTCCTGGTTTTATATGAGGAATTAAATATGGTTTGTTATCTGACATTGCCAAAAACTGCACAGATTAAAATAAATTGATTTGGCAGGGTGACCAAACTCTCTGAAAGAGGTAGCAGTCCCACCAGCTGCAGTAATTAATGACATAATTATGCAAAGTGTGCTTCCTATTTTGCTAAAAATATCTCCTAAATCTTGCAGATCTTTTGCTTTTGGTTGCTATTTCTGATTCTTATATTTACATGTTAAGAGCAGGAAACTTATTTCCTGGCACAAAGACCTCTGTCTTTGTTTACTGGCTAGCTGGGAGCTATTTGTAAATATTTCTATATCACTAACACCTCCTAGTTCCAGGGACATCACTAAATACTGGAATACCAAATTAGCAATTACAAACCTGCTAATCACTAAAGGGGTGTTCACCAAGGCTTTCTTTAGCCGAGAAAGGTTAATTTCCCAGTGCTGCCTCTACAGCCAGGAGGAAGTTTCTATAGCAAAATTTGGAGCAGAAGCCAAACATTCAAATGCTCTGAACAATTCTGGGGAGTCGACTTGGCTACAGGGGGTCTCCAGAGACAGCTTCCCTGGGCTGCAGGTATCCCTGCATTATACCCCATGGGTTTTTTCCTATCTAAGAAAATAAATTCTAATAAATCAAAGCAAATCGTCAGGCAAAGGACAAAAATGAACAAAAGAAGAAAGCTGCTGATCTCATGCTTCCCTGCAGAGAAAATGAGGAAAGGGTGGAGAATCGCCCAGGCACTTTCTGATTATCCTGTGAGATAGGATGGGAACAATGAGGTGGTTGGTGTGAGCCTGAACTGAGCACTTTCTTTTTGGCACTTCAACAAATGTTGGCAGCATTTTCTTTTTTAATGTCAACATTATGTGCACAGCTTCAAGGTAAGAGTTCCAAGTCACTCAAGTTAATTGATACATCAAGGATGCAGAACTGGAACACAATGTCCTTGATGCTACTTAAAAGAATTGCAGAACTATGTATGTTGCCTTTGCAATAGGAACTAGAAAAATCCAAATGCACTGCAAAAGTGCTGGCCAGAAATGGGGGTGTTCACTGCAGCCATTCTTTCAATGCCTGTCAGAGTGATTGAAAAACTCTGAAATTTTATCTCCTGCACTAGTTTTGATGATTAAATACTGTCTTGCCTCCCAAGATGGACCCACTTTTGTCTTATGCAGAGCTGTCCTTTTGCTGGCTGTAGGAATGTTTTCATACAGAAGAAGTGAGTACTTTGTGCTCTGAATTCCCAGCTGTCTGCTGCAATGTAGCCTCAAGGCTTCAAAATTTGGTGTGAGAAGCTGTCAGTGCAAAGACAGAGAGAAGGAACGCTGATCAGCCCGTAAACTCAGGCTGAACACCCATCTGTGATTAAGGCATCGCTGAGAGGCCACGTCCTCTCACCCTTGCCTTGCCCTTGCGGGCTCCTGTCCTCAGCCCCTGTCCTTCCACGGCCGTGCAGGCGCAGCCATGCCTGGGCCAGCCGTGGGGACAGGGCAGAGGGAGCAGGACGGGGGTGGATGGTCAGACAGGCACCGTGTAAATACAGGGCCAGGAGAGAAGTGCCAGGGCAGCCAGCCTGGCCTCCAGCAGCACTGCACTCCCACACACTGTGTGTCACATCTGTCAGCCTGGGGTGGCTTCTCTTGGGAATACCCAGGAGTGTGACAGGGGATGTGATACTTGAGCAAACCAAGCCCCGTGGCTTGAAGGATAATGGTTGCTAAGAGAACACTTTCTTTTTATCCTATAAGATACTGTCTGTCTGTCAAAGCTATTTGTTGTAAAAACAGATGTTGCTCGTGTTCCAGTTGAAAGCGCCCTGACTGAGAGGAAAATTCTTCTCTGAGATTCCATGCTTTATGAGAATCTAAAGAGGGTCTTCAGAGCCCCCAAAACCCTGACTCTGCCCCCAGAAGTGGCAGCTCTGCACAAACTTTACAAAGCTATGGTCTGCTCTGCATCACTGCAGGGGCATGTCTGCAGTTTACCTAATCCAACAAAGGCAGTATTTGTCTGCTACAGGCAAGTAGAGAAGACTTGTCCTAACTGTATTTTTATAATCACACATTTCCTGTGCACAATGGTCACTGGGTGTAACTGTAAATAAGGATTGCTTTCATCTCCAAGTTCAAAATGATGAGGTTTCTCTATTGCTTATGTAGTGATTGTGCACTGAACATGGGGGATGACAGCTGCCAAGGCCAGCCAAGGGTTTGGTGTTCCTGAGAGGGTGACTTCAATTAAAGTATTTTCTATCTCACTGCTACTTCTACTTTTACAGTATAATTCACTCTTGCAAATCAAAAATTACTGCGTTACAGTGTACCCAACAAAGTGAAATCTGTAAGATCTTTGGTGCTTGAAACCCAGAGCATTTCCTAAGTTTGACAAGTTTCCAGGTTTTATCATCAGTTATTGTTTCCATGTGAGCAATACCCCTGCATTCATTCCACTGGAAAGACATAGCAAAGGTGAGGAACTAATCCAGCACTAAAAAAGGGAAATCTTGTGACACCTTCAGCTGAAGCTCAGAAGATCCTGCCTGCCATTTATACCTCTCATTTATTTCAGTCCAGTTCCTTAGTTATGCAAGCTGTATGTTCTGCACAGACCGATCACAACATTAAAAAGCAGAGAAAGGGTGACAGTTGCCTGCTTTATTTGTTTATAAACAACATAACTGGATGTGGCAACCTCCATGGCTCAGAGGACACGGGCTGCAAGGGAGATGCCTTCAGAATCTCTGGAAGCCAGGCTGTGAGCACACTCTCCAAAGGTAACCATGGCTCCTTGGTCTCGGTGTGCTGAGATATTCCAACATGAAGTGATTTGATTTGAAAGGTGACTTGCAGAGTTAAGAGGGAGCTGCAATCTAGCACAGTTTGTCACTCCTTAGAAGTTACAGCTTGTCGCCATGACCAACAAGAGCTCCCAGGCCAAGGTCAGGGTTCTCTGATCCTTCCACAGATCAGCCCTTGCTTCTGAAAGCTCCTTCTGACTTGGGTTTTAGTGAATTCAAATGCAGAAAAATCCTTTTCTCAGGGATGTGGGCTTGTTCCTCTGACAAATAGCTGCTCGTGTCCCTCTGCCTCAGCACAACTCCGCTCCCACTGACCTTGGACCAGGATCACCTTCCTTCCCCAGTTTAGCAAAATGGGTATTTAAAAGGGAATCCTTAAGCTGCAAAGACCTTTCTGAAACGAGACAAAAGTGGGATTGATATCAGCAACTGTACATTTATACCCTGTGCTGGCTTCAAACCATATTTAACTTTCAACCAGGTTTGTTATGAAAGGGTATGAGTAGCTAAGATTAACTTAAAAACATAAAAGGATCCATAAAAATATCGTAAGAACTCTGATTTCTGAATATTTGCTAAATAAGCTTGCTTTGAGTGCTGCTTTCACAGAAATTAATTTTTAACCTTAATCTTTACTCACTGTAAAACAGTTTATATTCCAGATGTGTACACTAATTTTCAAGGAAATTGGTCATATATGGCAAGCAAAATTCATGCATGATGTCAACAGAGGCAACACTCTGGTAAAATTTCCTTCTACTTTTCTAGTATAGCTCATGCATGTTTTTTTTTTTTTTGCTGGCACTAAATAATTCTATGCTACATTAGCTATATAAGAATTGCTTACAGAAAATGAAACCATAGTTTTGAATGCTACAGATCAGCACCAGGTGTGCATAACAATCCTAATTAGATAATATTTACTTGTCCACAGAATGCCCTGAATGCACCAACAGTTAGTTAGATGTTCAAACCTTAACAAACAGCATGTGACTGAATTGGTGATTTTTGAAAGGTAATCAGCAGCTGGACTGGAACCTATCCAGAATTAGTACCTGCTATGTTATGCTATTGGCATGCTGGGAATCAGCACAGCTGCTGATTTCACAAAAATAAGAAATTAAATAGATCCTGTGCCAGTGCTTAGTCACCCTCAGTGAAGAAGTGCTCCCTGCTGTTCAGAGGGAGCCTCCCTTGTTTCAGTTTGTGCCCCTGGTCCTACCAGGACCTGCTGCACTGTGCAGACCACTGGAATGCTGTTTGCTCTGGCAGCACTGCCCCAGAGCCTATGGGCTACCTGGGAAAGAAGCACATTAAAGCTGTTACTCTTGAATAAACTCACAGGAAATAAGTGCAGCTCTCCATCCCAACCTGTGTCTCATCACGGAAGGCTGGGTTGGCCCAACAGGCACTGTCAGAGCTGCCATGGCTGCTCCTGACCCGTGCCTGCCACCTGCCGTGATGGTGGTGATGGGCTTGGACTCTGTGGAGTGAAATCTTTCTAAAAACTGGTTTGTCATGGACTGTGAGCTCACAACTCCCTTCCCCGACACTCTCAGGAGTGATTTTAGCTGTCTTACTGATCCTTCTGCCTTGTCTTATTTAGTTCAGCCAGCCAAGCTATAGAGCTGTATACAAGCTACTTCCAATATCAAATGAAGCTGAAATCAAGAGCAAGATTGCATTAAGAAATAACAAGACAAAGAAAAGCAACAGGCAGGAGGGAAAACAAAAAGTCACCTGTTTTATCTAGTGATGTTTCAGTGCAAGGGCAAGAAAGGGAGAAGGAGAAGGCCTGGCCTGCCCATGATGGCTGCTCTGAGGGACATCAGCAGTCAGACTTAGGAAGCAGAGGCAGAAAAGGTGCAAATTCAGGAGAATTTCAGGCCAAATCTGCACAAGGATGATTTCTGTGGGACTGGCTCAAGATGCTGACTCAGCCAAGATAGACACAACCTCAGAGGAGCTGTAAATAGACTTCTAATAATGCATGCTGCTGCTTTCTCTGGTCAGCATTTATTCCATTTCTCACACCTAAAATTCTAAGCAACAACTACTTTTATCTAAAAGCTTGATTAAAGCTGACCATGAGTAACCTGACACACACTATTCATGTTATTCCTGAGGGGACCAAAGGGTTCACTCAAAGGCACACTAGGAAACTTTACAGAGTCTCAGTGTGCTGGTTTTGGCTGGGGTAGAGATAATTTTTTTGAAAGTAACCAGTCCAGGGCTGTGTTTCAGCTTTGTGCTGAGAGCAGTGTTGATAACAAGGGATGTTTCTGTTACTGCTGAGCTGGGCTTGCAGTGTCAAGGCCTTTTCTGCTTCTCTCAGTGTCTCGCCAGGGAGAAGGCTGGGGGTGCACCAGGAGCTGGAGGGGACACAGCTGGGACAGATGACCCCTCCTGTGCCAAGGATATTCCAGGCCATACGATGTCATGCTCAGTGTATAAAGCTGGGGGAAGAAGGGGAAACATCCTGAGTGATGGTGATTATCTTCCCAAGTCACTGCTAGGTGTGATGGAGCCCTCCTGTCCTGAAGATGGCTGGCTGCCCCAGGGAACTGGTGAATGAATTCCTGACTTTACTTTCTTTTGCTTGTGTGTTCAGCTTTTGTTTTACCTGTTAAATTGACTTTATCTTGATTCAAGAGTTTTCTCACTTTTACTTTTNATTCAAGAGTTTTCACACTTTTACTTTTCCAGTTTTTCCCCTCATCCCACAATGGGTGAGTGAGTGGCTGTGTGGGCTGAGCTGCCTGAGGAGGGTAAACCCCAGCACTGAGCAGAGAGCGTGCTGTGGGCTTTTCAAGAACCTGAAGGCAGGTTTTTCTGTCTGCTGGCCTAGTTTTTTTTCTGTCTGCTGGCCTGGCAGGCAAACTGGCCACAGCAGGATTAGTCTGTACCTCTCTGGGAAGCAGAGGTAAGAAAATGGGAATGTTATCTAAGACTGGATTCAGTGGAAGTTTATTTTGTATTATTTGTACCTATTGTTAGTTCTAGACCTCCATGGGTCTGAGGCTGAGGGTGGCCACTGTCTCAAGGAAGTGCCTCAGGGAAGGTGAGGGTTTGCTGAGCAGGTACCCACAAGCAGAAAGTGATCTACTGCTTTGTGGCTGAGAATCAAGTTAGTTACAGGTTACTGTCAGGAAGGGATGCTGAAATCTTGATACATTAGTGATTTTCTCTACACTGGCACCTGACTTTTAAAGAATCTGTAAAATCAGTGGTCTTGTTCTGTTTCAGCCACAGGTTTTTTATCTACTGCTTTCCTTACTGGGAGCTGCTGTAAGTAAAATGTGCTTTTTGAGTTTTGGGTCCAGCACTTCTGAAAGGATTTATGAGCTTTTGATATTTTATTGCATTTTGATACAATATTGCATTATTGTGGGTTTGCTTTTTTTTTTTTTTTGGCAAGCATTTTTTCAAAAAACCCCCACCATATAGAAAAATAAAACGTCTTAAAACACAAGTATTGTAAGAATTACTGGGACATCCCTAAAGTACCTAACAGTAGCATCTCCCAGAAGCAAGAGACATGAACAGCAGTTTTGTGCCAGAGCATCAGCACATGGATGATGCTCACCCCTATTAACTGGTTTGTCTGCCTTCAGCTCCTGCTTCTAACTATCATGGAAACATCAACTCGACAAGAACTTCTGACAGCCGCAGACTGATTTACACTGGCAATGCACGGGAAAAACAGAGAGGAACAGATAGGAAGCCTGCAGACTGCAGTGAAAAGGATTTTATCCGTATCAATGCCAGTGGCTGATAATCCTTGAAGACCTGAGATAACATCACTGATGAAAGAGGATTGTTGTGAACACCTCACTTGTCTCATCAAACCAGTCTTCCACTGAACCCAAAAAATGCTGGTCATGGCACTGACAACTCTGCCATAAAAAGTTCCTGAGCTGCTTTTACAGCAGGGTTTAACAAAGTGAGAGAGGGATTTAAAATGAACACCTGACACACTGAGCATTATCTCTGGCTGAATGGTACTGAAATAATTACTTGTGTTTGCTGCCCAGCACTGTCATCAGTGGAGGCCTGTTAGCACTGAGCAGGACTGAATTGCTTGAACAGACACTAGGAAAATGGGAACCACAGTGGAACCTAGAGAAAAAGAACGTGTGTCTACCCATGTTCAATCATTTCAGCCCTTTAGTGGGAAATCAGTAACAGCTGCAAGTTTTGCAACACTGACAGTGCTCTCCAGCTACTGACAGCACAGGCTCAAGGTGAGCAACTATAGCTCACCAACACCTCTGCAATCACAGTTCCAAAAAGGCAAGAAAAACACCATTCTCATCTGTACTTAGCCTAGATTTGAGGACATGGCTTTTAGAAAATGGCTATAATCAGGCTCCAGCAAGATTGGAGAGTGCTTGCCTGTTAATTACTGGCAGAAAGTCACAAATCAGTGGTATATGATTAGGAAGAGGGATGACTTCTCTATCCAAGTATTTGAAAATATTTATACTAAGAAGCAGGAACCCACCCCCGAACGAGTTCTAAATCAGCAGCATAGGGCTTTGGTAGTTTCATCAAAGCTTCATTATTTTTAGCTTCCTCACAAATTTCTCATTACTACCAAATCCTGAATACCAGTTCTAAGCAATACCTGGATTTGGATTAACATACAATTTATAAACTGGAATGGAAATTGCTCCTGGTGTCCCTGACCACCATAATAATCTCAGATCTGGCAGATCTCTACACTGGGGAAGGTTTACACCCTCTTCCAGTGTCTCCAGGGTTTACTTCTTCCAGTAGATGTGTTAAAACAGGACAAGAAGAGAAGACTCTAAATTTGTAACAGAACTTAGGATGTGGGTGGTTTTGACGTTGCATGTGTCAGGAGAGGATGCATCTGAGGATGTGGCACATCTCACTAATAATTCAAGATGGGGAAGAAAAAAGAGTTAATGCTAAAATATTTGCTTTTCCTTATCCCTACTGAAAAAACAGCCCCCATTACACTGAAGAGTTGCAGCCAAGTTCCCAGTCCTTCTCTCAAGATCTCAATCAGCATTTTCTTCTCGTTGTTC
>VWZN01008032.1:485038-532704 GCA_013396955.1 Regulus satrapa
AAGGCTGAACCTGCTGTTGACGATGAACTTGTATGGACAAGTGCTGTAGGTGTAGTACTACTGAGGTGTAAGCCCTTGTAAACTCCTGCAACAGAAAAACACATCAGTAAGCTCATTTTTCAGGAAACATTCAACTCCAAACAGACATGTCTTCACCGCAAAAATCAAGATGCAATAAAATTCTGTCAAACAGTTCCATACCTGAGGCCTGAAGAATGCCATTCACCCCAATTCCAAGCACCACATCATCCTTCATTTTGAATCCCATCAGCTGTTCTGATGTAACCAAGGCTGAAGCAGCAAATTGAGCACTAACAGAATCCAGTGTCTTGGAAACAAAACCCTAAAAAGAACAATGGTAGCAAATGTGTGTGATTGATGCTTCCAAACTGTCAGTACTCTTCCCTCTTTTAAAGCTACACAACCTAGTAAAACAAACATCAATACATCAGCAAATCAGAACTGTGGAACAGTCATTCTCTCAGATTAAATAATCAGCATTTGGCAAAGCTAGTTAAAATCTCAGCTGGGATTTTTCTTTTTGTATTACCGTGTGCTTTTAGCTCTGTTAAAACAACCAAGATGGTATTCCCCACAACTATTTAAAACACAAAGAAGCTGATTTTTGAAGTTCTATTTAACAACACTGTTTCACAGATCAACCTGTTTTCATGAAACTCCAAACCCAATTCAGAGACTTGGAGGTTCAGACTGCAAACAACTTCTGAACCTTTTAACATGTCTGTCACCACTGTAATCTCCCTACATTTATGACTATCAGACACTTTCACAGCTGCATGGAGGACATATGTATGAATTAGCTTTAATTAACTAAAATACTGCTCTGAAAAATCCCCCAGTGACAAGAGGATAATGACATGGCCGGAGATTTCTGCAATTCATATATCTAAGGCTTTGAAAACTTCATTAATTGACTGACCCATCTTTTTTTTTTGGTTTTGGTGGTTTTTTTTTTTTTTTTTTTGTTTTTTTTTTTTTTTTTTTTTTTGGGGGNTTTTTTTTTTTTTTTTTTGGTTAAGAGGGAGCAGAGGCAACGCCTGCCACACTCACCTGCAGTGTCCCTTCTAAACACTTTACAGAATGGCTATGATGTAGATTCAGGCGAAAGCCACTTTCCTGTTGGTTAGTTTCAAGGTTCTATGGCAACAGTTGACAATTAGAGATGAACCCTGGTGGGAAACAATGAGGGATAAATCATAGCACAGACAAATCCCTCACCTGTGATGTGTTGGCAGAGGAATTACTATTTGCTTGCTGTTGATGAATTTGTGCAAGCTGCTGTTTCTGCATTAGTGCCAGTTGCTGTTGATGTTGCTGGTATTGTTCGGCTGTAAATGCTGAACAAAATATAAAACGAGAAAATACTATATCAAAATATGTAGGAGTTGTGTATACAAACACATTTTATAAACCTAACCCCCCCCCAGAAAATTACCACAGCAAGTTCCTAGGAGCATTAACGCACCTTTATGCCAAAAAGGCCAACATCCTCCTAGAAATTTTTGTCCAAACGACACTTCTCTTTTTGTTTGTTCAGTATATAGGCTTTAACTGAATTGAGCTCAACATACTAAAAAGGGAGGGAGAGAAAGGAACCAAAACGCAATCAACTCCACCAAAAACTCTTTAAAAACAGATTAAAATGAATTATTAGGTATAAATGGCATCACTGTTTTCACCATATGATAGTACCTGCATTATTAGTAAAATAGGTTCATATGCCAAACTTGGCAATTGCAATGCAGCCCTGTCTGCATTCTGAAGGCAGCAAGGGCCTACAACTAAGATTTATCTTTCAATTGAAAACATTAAGTTGGGCATGCTGACAATTTGTGCAGGCTATTGCTGTACAGTACCTTTTTTGTTTGTAACTACACATGTCCAAGTAACTCCACCAATACTGAATTTCACAGAACTATATCCTTCTCTCAAAAATCTTTGAAAGGTGACTCAGTAGTCAGTGCATCACAAGTCAGGCAGACTTTTATCCATTTAACCCACAGGTATAAAACTGATGAAGTGTTATTTGTACAGATTGACAAGGGGATGCCCAATAGTGCAGCAGAACCATTATTTCATTGACTAACTTCAAGCATTTTTTGTTTTAGTTTCCTTTGCCAAAACAAAATGAAGTCACAAACAAACTGAATCACGATTACAGTGTGAATGGCCTTGCAAAGGATACACCTTTCAGATTTTCCTTCCATTTTATCTTCAGATTGTACAAATACTCCCAAATATATGCTGAAATACTACTCATACTTCAAGAATGCACAGGAAGTCATGCTTTTGGGGAAATTCACTACCGCTTGGCAACAAATCCCTACCACACTTAACTCTTGTTCACAAATTAAAATCTTTCAGAATCTTTTGTTAATCTACTCCTTTAGGCCTGCTTGCCTGAAGAAAACACGTTTGCATCAGAACCATAACCATGTTCTGCTTCTGGGACACAACAGGATTCTGAAGACCAATTAGACCTCATGCATAAACTTGAAAAACAAGTCAGTATACATGGCAGCAATATTTGGCAACATCAGAGCAAACACTGCTGAGCATGCACTTTCCTGGTGTATTTGTCTTTTTTTGGTGTTCAAATATTGTTCAAACTACTAGTATGTATTAGAAATTGCACTGAATTATTACCAGGACCTTTCTAATTGAATACTTGAAGCTATGAACTTTTACTCAGCTGTTACAGTCACATTACCTTTTTTCATAATTAACATCTTTGAGAAAGTAAGGATAGAGCATTTATTTATATTGCCATAAGCAACAAATTACTTCCAAATACTTCTACAGTTAAGTAGCACTTCAATATTTAAAAATTATTCCTAGGGGAATGGCTTTAAAGTAGTAGCCTCACTCATAAATGTCCTTACTAAAAGAAGGCAAAAAAATCAATCCAAACCAAACAAACTAGAACTCTTTGACCAAATACTCAAGGAGATGACTGTTTAATTAAGATAAAAAATAAAATGTACAACTCCTTTAGATTTTTTCAAAGCTGCCATCCAACACAAGTTAGAGCAAGAAAGCTTTAGCACACAAAGATTAATAAGTAGAAAGCTGAGCAGCAGTAACAGAGGGAAGAAAATGGATTATACTGTTCTGGTACTGAGAGATATATAATTTGCTTTTTCAAACCCTAAAATTTAGAATCAACATAACAAGAGCCAACATAGTGCCAATGACATTGAAGGTTCCATTTGTTCACTTATGGTATGGGGATGGTATAGATTTATCGGGGGCTCCTGTGCAGGGAGTTGGACTTGACGATACTGATGGATCCCTTCCAACCCAGCAGATTCTATGAACAAGGTATTTTATTCTGTAGTCTAGCACTGTAAATATATCACTTAGGAATAGTTTGCTCAAGTGATGTAAATAAAGACAACACACAGAATGACAAAGAAGAAAAGGAAGAAAAAGGTATATTGTACTACCATCTCGAACTAGGATTAAAACTTCCACCATCATGATCACCTTACTTGTGCCTATTTAAGTGACATTAGTAGTTCATCCTGGTTTTCAAGTCCTAAGTATATTTAAGATTCCAGCTATAAAACAAGAGCTGAGGTAAACACAGTCACCTGTGTTGGTTTAACCACCTCCAAAATACTGCTTTCTTCCACAACAGCAGCAAATGAAGCTCATGGAGACGAGCTGTGTTTGTTTAGGAAAGACTATGCTAAATAAGTAAGCCCTCTCTCTTCTTTCCCAAAGTGACACTTAGAAAAGCTGTATTTTTGAAATTGTATGTCAGTACACTTTTTTTATAGCAGCCTGGGACCCTCAGAGTGGCTTCTTACCACTTTGGAAAGTTGTACAGCTGTCAGAGGAAACAAGTGACAGAAGAACCCCACTACCACCATCACCCTCATCATCTATATTCCAACTGCTCCTCCTCCACTTAAAAACAGTACCTGGAAAATACACTCAAGAACAACTAAATTAAGTTTTTTTCAATTTTGGTTAAACACTCAGCAACATTTTTACTGCTTCCCTTATTAAAAATCTAACAGACATTTTAAAATACTATTTAGAACACTATCAGGCGTTTAGAGTGCAATTCTGAATCAGATGCATCCAGGTTGGAAAGGCAATACTGCTCAGAAAGGGCTGCTGCAAGCTACAGCCTCCTAAAATAATGTGATTGATATTCCTGTTCCATTCCATAGACAGAGATGCTAATGTACCAGAACAGTTTATAGATTGCTATTATATAAGCCAGATCTTCCCTCCCCATGCTAAAGAAACACTAAATTGAAGGTTTTAGTGAGAACATTACTACTACTGTGAACTATCCCAATTAAATTTTCTTCTTAAGACTCGCAACCTAGGACAGCATTACTTTATTCCTCTTCTGTTAAAAGCCATCATGGATTTTGTTAACACTACCACTGGGTTTCTTCCCCTCCTGCTCTCACACTGCAGTCTACATTGCATTTCAGTTGAAAAAACAAGCATACTCATTGTGAGATATAAGTTGCTTCTGAAAATTGCATGTAAAAACCTATTTTTATGTACTTTATATGAAAGTACCTTCACCTATTTAACCTTATATATTCATTTCCTGCGGCACCAACTGTGCCTGGAATTGGGGAAATCACATATATGCTCAGCACAGTGAAGTCACAAATGTATTGACTCTGCTTCTACATCTGCAGGTACAATCCTGAGCTTCTCAAAGAACAAGTCTAAGCTCAACTCGCTTTTCTTTTAAAGAATCAATTCAAACAGAATGCGTAGCTGCAATTAATGTGTTATGTGGCTTGCAGAGAATACTTTCTCCTTGCCTGCAATGTAGCAATGATGTAACTGGACAGGTTCTAAACTCAGTATCTTCAACATCAGTTCATCTAAAAAAACCAGTGAGTGTCCTTAAAAACAATCTTCCAAAAATTTTATCCTCTTTTCTCACTTTTGTTACCAGAAAGGACACAGCTGGAAACCTTTCATGAGTGTTAAAAGAAAAATGTTACATGTAGAAGAAGTAGCAAAAAAGAATGGCATTCTCTTTTTGTCATACACTGCTCTTTATCTAACTGGAAAAAATGAGCAGCCAAGCACCAAGCCCAGACTTTTTCTGAACATTTAAGTGGGTAACCACAATTTTGGTAACTCAGGAGACTATTGCTACTCAACACTACACAAAGTTACAGATTCCTGACATTACTGGAGACCTTAATGGCTTTAAATAACATTAGTAAAGCAACAGAAAGGCAAATAACAGCTTAGAAACAGTTTTAAAAAAGGGACAAAACATAACATTCCATGGTTAAAGATGACACATGAGGTTTTACGACAGGTCCTTGCTTCAGCAGCCCCAAATAAGGATCAAGTGCTTACAGACTCTTCTCAAACAGCAGGTTTAACTACTTAATAGTACAGGATTTACCAAATTCAGCAGTGACAAAACACCCAGTTTCATTCACTACACAGAATCATTACACAGTGATGGGGAAAGGGGAAAATCTCAACCACCACTACTAATGCACAATAAATAAGAACATTGCAATTTCAGAGTATTTCAACTCTTTCACAGCTAACAGCTATAATATTGCCACAAAACTTCTACTTTCCAAGACACCTTCAGTAATTAATGAGTAATTAATGCAAGTCACTAGACTCTTAAGTTAACCTAGCCCAACTCCTTTTCTCACCTTCAACATGAAGAACTTTTTAAGCACAACTCTGCCTGAAATTATTCACATCTCAAGATGGTTATTAGAAGATGGGCAGTCCTTTACCCAGAGACTTGGCTAGAAAAAGTTTCTTGTTTGTCTGCAGCACACTGTATCAAGTGGTAACATTTCAGATGAGATAACCTTCAGATCTGAAGTCAGTACATGATGTTCATTTAACAGCTTGGGATAACACAAGCACAAATATTCTGCAACTGTATTGGTGCTATACTTTAGCAGCAAGGAAACGTCTTCTGGCTTATGACTGCAAAAAGGAATGGAAAGTAGAAAAAAAAACTTCAAGAGTTTTCAGCTATGACTACAAGGAACATTACTGTACATTACTGATACTGACTGACAGGATAAATGACTGCTCAGTATCTCCTTAGTGACAGCTACAAATCTTGTTTTATTCAAAACTGAGCTATCACACACTGCACTATGAAGGTGTTTTCCTACAATCACTTATGTGAATATCTGTACTCTTTGGGATAATTACATACCTATTTTTTGCTTGAACTATACACCACTGAATATAATTTTTCACCTGCATGATTCTGTTTACATATCAGCAAATTCTATGGGATGGTGATACTCAGCAGGTATTGCTTTTTGGAGCACAGAGCAGCAGCGATACTGTCAAAGAACTTCTCAAAGATTCACAGTGTGCGGCAGTTTTATACTGCAATACAAATATTCTAACAGTGCTCACTGATTGTACCACAGCATTTAACATGTACTAGCCTGACAGTGCTGTAGCTTACATCCAGTTTCTTTAGACTGAGTGCCTGTAGGGGGCTGGCTGTGCAATCTGTATGAACAGGTGGGTCATTATATAATCAACAGCCACAGCTTCCCCTCCCGACTACTGCTGCAGGTTTTACTGCGAGGGCATCACTCACTTGTTACTCTGCTTCCCTCTAGTAGGAAAATACAGACTTTCTAAAAGTTGACCACAATAACCAGTTTCCTAAAAACCCAGGGAGCATACCCCAGAAAGCAGAAAATGCCAGTGTAAGCTCCTAGTCCCTCTACTGGCATTCCTTTCCATTTCCAGAATGGAAGATGCTCACTAGATTTGCCAGGCAAACTGAGCAAGCTTTGTGGAGTTAAACACAGTGACCTGGCTAGGCAAGCTTTTAAAAAAACTGAATAAAGCTTTAAAACAATTTAATACTGAGAGACTCAAACGGCATAATTAAACCTCTTGGCATGTGTTTCAGTCCTGTTAAACATCTTAAGAATTAAATACTTAAATTACAATAGCTTAAAAGCTGTTTCATAACAAGTATCTGTTCTCAAGAGGAGAAATGGTATTTCAATGGGAAAACTGAAACATTAAGACTACCCTAGGTTCCAAGAATTTCTATAATCCATTTACAGAATACTAGATGCCATGATCCTTTTAGTGGAGGCGATAACCACTAAAAAGGCAGTTTTGACCAGGTAACAGAAGAAAGTTCACTTAGCTAAAGCTTCCAAACTTTTTCAGAAATTCAATAAACTACAGAACGGTGGAAGTGTGTGGAAAGATGGTATGTTACAGTATCTTCTTAAGGGAAATAACAAGCATCACATCCCTGCTGTGTAACACAACAGTTAGTGGTTAATGCCAAAGTGCATGCAAAGCAAACATCATTCACAATGCTAAGTAATCCAGAACATCACATTTTAAATTCTGTATCTTATGAGAGATGTTATCTGGCTTACACTGCCTGATTAAAGATTTTCTACTGTAGAGCAAGTTCTCACCAGTGAATTCAGAAGATTGGAGAGACTTAGAGCCATCAGTGTGATTTAGTATTTGATGCACCAGGCCCAAAGATGTTTCACTTTCTGCAAAGAAGTTCAAGATTGGTTTTACTTAAACATGGCATTATTACACACTATGAGAACATGAATCATTATGCCCTTGATTATTACTGCAACAGCTTTTCATTTCAGCCCAAGAGAACTTAAGTGTGAAACTCCTAACATCAGAACTGTAGAGGCCATAAACTAAATATAAGGTCTATATAGCAGAAGATGGAGAGAAAATAATTTATAAGGATTTTTTACTAGCCATTGAATGAAAGCTAGAAAACTTCCTATGCACTTTTATTTGTGTGCCCATTATTCTTAAAATGAGTTTCCACCAAAATCTCACATGCCAGTTAGGCTACACTTGGTTTCCTGTGCAGTTATAAATAGACCATTTTTGCATGGGATGCAAAGTCTAACAGTTCCACAAGTCCAGAGATCCTCGACTTTGGAGCAAAGTTTTATTCCAACTGAATTGAAACTGAATTTTAAAAATCTAGTAAGATTGCAAAGTCTTGAATTCTCTGGAAAGTGCTCAGGTGTTTTAAAAATTACTGATCCTTCTCCCATCCACAGTCACTTTTCTCAGACTAAAGAAGCTTTTTATTTTAATTTTTCCTCCTTCAACTAAGTTTAGGATGAGCTATGAACATTTCTTACTCTTGAGGCCATTGCTTTTCAACTAGGATCTCAACAGCTCAGCCCGAGATGGGCCAAGATTATTAAATTCCAATGACAACTGGCCATTACAACTTTCAGTATTTTTCATCCAAGTTTCATCAAGTAATTTTTTGATTAAGTTTATTCCATAATGTGAAAGAATTATTTTTTAAAAAATGGAAAGCAGTAACACAGAGCAGTGTTGAGAATATCAGATACAAGGGTTAAATAAAAACATCTAAACACAGCCAGTGATGGCATGAAAGCCATGGACAAGTCCTTCTACATTGCTACAAGGAATTGCCACAAGGATTGAGGAGCTTCTTTCTGTTTCTTTCTGGGAAAAGGTTGTCTAAAATCCGGCATGAGGTCTAACACCTTAATGACAACATGAAAAAACAGTATAGAATCACAGAGTGGCTTGGGTTGATCCCAAAGATCATCTTAAAGATCATCTAGTCCCAAACCCTCAGCCATGGGGAAGAGGTCACCTTCCCCACCCAACCTGACCTTGAACACTTCCAGGGATGGCGTTTCCACAACTTCTCTGGGCAACCTATTCCAGCGCCTCAACATCCTCACAGCAGAAAATTTCTTCCTAAGCATTTCTTCTTATCTAAACCTTTCAGTTTAATCTCTTTCAGTTTTAATAAATTCCCCCAGGTTCTGTCACTGCATGCTCTTGTAAAAAGTCCCTCTCCATCCTTCTTGTAGGCTCCTTTCAGATATTGGAAGGTCCCAACTAGGTCACCCCAAAGCCTTCTCTTTTCTAGGCTGAACAAGCACAGATCCATCAACCAACATGACATACTTGGGAAATGGAAGCACAGCTCACCACCCTGCTAGATCCCCAAGCTCAATACAAAACTGCTTTTAAAAAGTAGATGAAGAGGTCCAAAAAAAGCATGCAAGTTTACTGGGGAAAATGTCATTTCTATGGAATTTCTCCAGTAGAAGTTACTGAACAGCAATACTTAATTTGCATCACATCACCTAAATGTCTAGGTTACAAGAAATGCAAGGCATTTGACTAGATTCTGGATACCCACAGCTTTTTATACATAGTGATGTCTACAATCCCAAACACAAAACCTAATCTCCAGTCAGGCTTCTTCTCGAGGAGTGAATTCTCAACTCAGTTGAGCAGGCTCCAGTTAACTGAGAGCCTCTTTAGCCCTGCCAGCTTTGAGATGCTGTTTTCAAAGGGATCCAGCTTCTGGGTGATGAAGGCAGAAAGGAACAGAATGCAAGACTGTTGCCTGCTCTTAGCAGAGCCTGGGAACCAGTGCTCCAATACTTCACTAGTGATGGGTATCTCTGCTCAGCTTCCGAAACACGAGTGGGAAATGGAATGACATGTGAGCAGCTTTAGGTGTCTCTAACTTTTGTTTAGGAGATCCAAGCATTCAAAAATGCGAATGCAGAGTCTCCAGCAGAGAGCACAAGTCTCTAAAGTGATGCAGGTCAAAGACTGCTATTTGCCTGGCAGAAGTGAATCAATCAACAGGGGGCACAAACACTTCAGCTGGATCATGCCTACTCTACACTCCATCTCTGAAGATGATGACGGAGAAACCTGACCTTGCCAGCAATACAGACTCTTTTACTGAAATAATTCTGCTGCTAAACAAGTTAATTCTCAAAAAAAAAAAAAAAGTTTGATGTTCTTGCTTCCTTTTTAGTGGTGTTCTGAATAACATGTGTTTTATCAGCTCTTCTTGCAAGAGGGCAAAGGATACTCTTTCCTAATTCTTCACTAAGATTGGAAGGAACCATCCTCTACACAAGTGATGCTACTTGGCCACTTGCTCCTGCTGCCAGTCTAGCCTTCAGCACACCATGAGTGTTCAGGTAATTTGTAAGGGATTTTAAGACACTCTCTGTCAGTGTACACACAAAATCTCAATGCAACAACTTCCACCTATCTTTAATACTGAGCACTCTGAAAGGCAGAATCAGAATAAATTCATTTCTTCAGGATCAAAGGCACTTCAAAATGTTTATAAAATACCCAGCTCTGGGGAAACCTCTCTCTGATCTTCAGATAAAAGTCAATGCCTCCTGTAGCTAGAGAATGGTTATGTTACAGCACAGCTTTTGTAGCATATTCTCTCATTAACAGAAGACCTGAGATACCATCTCAGCTTCATGGCCTTGCTGGCCACATGTAACAGACCTGAGCAAAGTATTTCCTACAGCAGCTGTTCCATGTCAGCGGCACGTCTGCATCATGCAAGACAGAAAAAGATCAAGACTTTCTTAGCAGGGAAACAAGAAAACCTCATGTGATGGCACACAGTAAACAAGGCAACATCACCACCTCTACTGGTCACTACAGAATCTCAGGATGAACATCTTAAAAATAAGCAATATGGGTTAACCACAACTCAGAGCAGCAGTGAAAGGATAATATGGCTTAAAAAATAGAGGTTTATAAGTGTTTTCTGACAAAAGACCAATTGCCACTTCAAAAACCTAAAAGGTGAAGAGAAACCAATCTAAAACATCCACACCACCCACAACAAACTCCCAACTTTAAAAACAACTAAGAAAAAGGAACAGTGAAACACTACAGAGTTGTTAAGCTGCAATAGGAACTACTACAAAAATGTCACTATGGCTGTTAGATACCTGAGTTTCTTTACAGTATTTGCTACTGAGAGAACAAAGAGAGAACTCAGCAGCTGCAGCTCCCACGGACCTTTGAAGAAGGCAGACTTGTACATGAGACATGCAAACACGCCTGTGATCTGTACAGACAACGTATCTCATAGAATCCTCTTCGAAAATGTTAAAAAAACCCACTAAAACCACACTGGTACCAAGATGGACCAGACTGTTCTTACAAACACTACACCTGAACAGGTGAGCATACACACAGACTGATATACACTCCAGTACCACAAGAACGACAATTAAGATTATAAATAATTATATGGATACAATCTACCTGGTTATCTTAATAACAAGTGGCTATCCAGAGATTCTGGTAACCAACTTAAACATATATCTATGAATTCAGACAGCTATGGTTTTTTATTGAACATTTAATTTATGTATCAAACCCTAGCAAGATTATGAAACCAAACTCTAAATTTGTATTTTGAAGAGCTTGGAATACTTAAATATTTTTCACTAAGCCATCTCCACAGAATTCCAAGCACAACTGAATGTAACATATCAGGTACTTATAAAAATACGGTATGTATTACTTTCCCACAGACTTCAATACGAAACCACACAATTAAAACCTTCTATGGGATTCATCAACATAAATAATTCAATTTAATTCCTACACGATGTACATAAATATCCTTACCATTTATTTCAGGGAAAAAAACACTCTAAAAGGATGTTTGTGTGTTTATTTATACACACAGACATGAGCTTCTAATTCCATCAGCCAATTCTTCAAGTCTACATGATTTTCAAATACAAAGCACTGCCCATCAATACTCTGCGGTGTATTTACAGTCTATCCAGACTGTAAAAACACATCAGTTTTGTTTCCACACCTGACACCTGGCTACCATTTATCTCAGTTCAGCCTGGCCACCAAGCAGAGAATGCCCTCATTCAGTTCTGGACTTGGTTTACAGACTCGAACCAGTGAAAGAGCAGAATTTAAACACCAAAAGCCACACAGATCACAAACCAGAAGAACCGTAAGTTTTAGCCCTAGTACATTTCTAGCAAGAAGGAAGAATCATGACAGAAGAAAGGGGCATGGAGGCAAGGATCTGCTCTAGGACAGCACGGAGAGGAAGCATGAAATAAAGCGGCAAACAAAGCTGCTCACTAACTCTACAAATTCAAGGAGAATTTTCAGGAAAAAACCTCCAAACATGATACAGGAGGGAAGGCACATAATATACTGGCAAACAGAAGACTGAAGTTCTCTGATACCAGCTTAACAGTCTTCAAAACAAATCACCAAAACAACGCACAACTTGCTTAGTTTATTAGGTATATGCATCTCTCTCACCACACTCCTACGTTATCCAGGCTTTCTGATTGATTTCCAAAGCCATAATTCAAAATGGCAAGGAAAAGATGATTCTATAGACTCCTTACAAAACCATGCTGAACTTGATTTTTTTTTTTAATTGAAAAATTACATCAGTTTAACCTTCTATAAAAAGATGACATTTACTGTAAATAACTCATGAATTTTGATGAGTTGGTAAGTTCCATTCTAACCAAGTAAATACCAGTCTTCCAGCCAGAAGCAGCGAGAGTGATGCTATCCAATAGTGTTGCAATTAAAAACCACTACCACATCACATTTTTTTCAGAGTCAGATCCTCACATCTGCAATTAGGTTCTGTAAGTAATCCTCCACTTGCTGACAAGATGTAGAGGTGATTAGTCTAAGAGTTTTGCTTAGCATAAGCAGATGCATCAATGAGGGTGGGCTGGGTACTTCTTGGCTGGGAAATGGCATTTAAGTTCATTTAAGTTCAAGTAAGAATCCATAGCATGCTGGGATTTTAAATGCAAACGTTTTACCTAAATATTTCCCATCATTGCTCCACCTTGTACTAGAAAAAAATTTGGTATATAACATTTATATTAACATATCAATTAATGTATTTTTAATTTCAAAAAATTCAAATATTCAGTCAAATTAAACCCTACACAATACTGTTTTTTTCAACTTCTATATTTCTAAAATTGTCATTACATACGACTGGAGCATTTGTATAAATCTCAGATGGAGTACACTACTGTTAGCAATAAATGCAAATAAATTCAATGTAGCAAAAAAAAAGATACACGTGAAGATAGGCTGTTACCATCAAAATAGACCACAACGTAAAGTATGAATGACCTAATGATAGTCTGGATTTTCTGACATAAGTTTAAAACTTCTAGAAACAAGTTTGTTAAAATAAACATACCAATATGTGCTGAACCACTGCTACTTTTACTTTGTATAGAGGTACTGCATGTCTGGGTCCCGGGTTGTGCTGTGCCTGTTCGATTTAAACCCCTGTATAATTTCCTACAGGAGAGTTCATCATTGTCACTGTCATGTAGGGATGGTGTCCGAGGCCTAAAATGCCGCCATCTACATGATTTGATATTGACTAGTATCTGACTGAGGTCTTTTGAGAAAGATTTGTCCGAGGTATTTGTTTCTGAGGTATTGGCAAATTGACTGATTGAAGAGTGTTGCGATGAGGAAAGCCTTTCCAAATCCAGATGATGAAATGCATTATCGTAGTCTGAATGCGCTCTGTCCAGTAGCACCCTAGAACCAGGAGAACAACACACAATTAACCAGTGGCAAGAAAACACCATGGACACGTGTGCTTGGAGATGACAAAGGGACAGACGTGCTCCAGAACAAGCCAACACACACATGCACGCTCCCCTGACACAAGGTGTGACCATCTATTCTTTCACAGTAGTACATTTAGATGTATTCTAGCTTCTACTGGCTGAAGAAGAGCTGAGGCACAACATCACACATCTATTAGACACTTCAACATGGAATTAAAACAAAACAAGAAGACCTAGAGAATAACATTGCTTAAGTAAAAAGGGATTCATATGTCCTGCTAAAGTAACTTCATTTCCAATGTCTTATTCTCATATACACTGACTACACCTTCAACAACCTCAAAACAGTAGGGATGCCACACATTAACTTCCAAATCCCTTTGCAATCATCCCAATAAGAGCCATCTGACCTCATTCCAAATTTGCTGATTAGCCAAGTTGGCTTACTAATACATGAAGAGGTGCTAAGCATAAATTTGAAAGGCAAATCACGTCCTTTTAATAAAAATGTAGTAGAAATGTACTATTTTCTTAAAGACATCACATACTTATACACTCAACCATTTATAAATTGTTTTCAGTAAAGATTCTTAAAGGCAAAATGCCTGAAATAAGTAATTATTTGATATTTTCCCCAAAGTTTGAAATTTAACACTTATTATAATTTCTAAATACCTCTCCCAAAATCACCAAATACTGTCTTAACTCGGAGAAGCATTTTTTGCAAACTACAATTTTTGCTACCTTGAAATGCTACTATTTCAGGACGGCTACGCCAAAAATTTAAAAACAAACCAATCACGACTGAAGATATATGCATTTTCAAGTCAAAAAATGGGAGTGCAAATAATAAAAAAACCCTAGAACTACTTAAGAAAACATTACTAAAATAGCTACCACTAGTGCAAAACAAAAATGGAGACATTAGCTAGCTAACCCCTGTGATGTCTCAATTTTTAAACTTTTTTTGTGTTTTTGCGGGTTTTTTAGACTTTGTTCTTCTTCGCATGTTACTGATTTAATTTTATTTTTAGAACCAGCATCAATTCCACAGCACTTACCTTCCACCACGGCCAACCCGTCTTCGTGCAAACCCAATACACCTCTGGGGTACAGTGAGGGTGGTTAAGCAGTATCTGTAACGCACATCTCCTAATCTTCCCTCCTTAGGGCTACTCCACGGCCAGTTGCCAGGTTGGTCTAAATGAGGCTTAAAATTATTTTAAACAATTAAACACAAGATGTTTTCACACAAGGACACGCTATCTTAGGATGCACAAGGAAATTCTACTTACAGCATAGTACTGACAGCCTGCTTTCCTCCGGAAGGCAAAAGGACCATCGGGATCATTTTCCTCCTCAGCCTCCGAAGAACCAGACAATACCTTCAGAGAGAGGATGAGGTGAGAGCGGCATATGAGGAGAGGTATTAGAAAATACTGGAGTTTTACTTCTGCTCTTTCCCAAAGAGCAGCACAGAACACTAGAGGTCCTACCTGGGAAAGAGGTTCATCATCTGAGCTAGGAAAATCATACTGATTCAGATCTTTAGCATTAAAGACTGGCAATGCAGCAGGACTTGTCTGTTGAGGAGTAGCAGCAGCAGATGAAGGTAAGACTTTTGGCTTCTTCTCATACTTTCTTTTGGGTCTAATAACATCAGGTTTATCTTGCTGCGAGAAAAATACAAGCAATGTAAAATTACACACAGAAGAAAATTACATTAAAGCAGGAGTTTAAGTAAACTCCCATGGCAGCAAGCTAACGACATGAACCCATGTCTCTACCATATTCACAGTAAAACTTTAAGGAACTTCAGAGTGTCTGTATTTAATTTCCAGTAACTGAAACACTGAACAGACAACATGGAATCAAGCACTGTTTGCTCTATCTGTGCTAGGTAACTCACTAGCAGTTAAGGTAACAGTACTACTTCACTGTAGTAAAGGAGACCTAAACATATATCCACGTGATCTCCATGAGGTACCTTTTTTATTTCCTAGCATTTTTAATTTATAGCCATTTATGCAGTGTAAATACCCAGCAATGCTCTGAAGGCAAAACCAGACTTCTCAAAGATACCCATAATCTTGCAAAAGTCTCTAGAAGTTAAACATGTTTCCCCATACTATGCAAAGTCAAGTTTAAGAGTATTTCCCAAATTTCCAAGCTGTGAGACAGTGCACTGATTCAGTAACACTGATAAGCAAGTACACACCAGCAATCACAAGGACAAAACTTTACTACCAGTGGAAGAATTCACTGATTCAAGCCACCTTGTCAAATTCAGAACAGCCTCTGGAAATTCTTCAGTTATAAGTTGCCTCAGTTTAAAATTCAAATTATACCTCAGCATTTATCCTGTGTTACCTGACCTATTTAACATGCTCAGTCACTGTAGCTATGGTTTGTATGACACAAAATTAAAACCTGCAGGGAGAAAAGTACTTGTCAGCTGTCTAAAATAAGATTACTTGATACTTAAATATGAAACCAAAGATACACAATGCAGGGGGAGAATTATCAATGGATATTTTAAAAACCAAAACAAATTCCAACTGTCCATATTATATTAACTAGTTCTAGTTAATAACTACTTAATTAACTAGTTTGTTAGTTCTATCTTTGTACAATGTCTATTGATAATAAATACAGTTTTGCTCAGGACATCCTCACTTTATGGCCAGTAGTAAAGAAAAATGTTTCCATCCTTCTGAATAAGAACACAACTGCAAGTGTCCCTTCATCTGCAGTTTGTCTGTACTTCCTTTACTTCCGTCTTGATGAATGCTGGTAATCTGTTATCCTTGAAACTTCATCAGAACAAAGCCATTTTATTTCACTTGCACATTTGCTCCCCTACTGCCAGTTCCAGAAAGCTTCCTCCCTCCTCCAATCCTAAAATGGTGTCCTTTGTATACAACAGTAACTCTGTTACTGACATTACTTACTTTAACTTTATATTCTTTCAGTTCCATAGCTTCTTGGTGTTTGAAAGAACTGCTGTTAGTCACAGGAATGATGGGAATAGCATAGGTGGGTTTAAGTGGCTGCCGCTGTGCCATGACTTCAGACATGATCTCTCCACTGTAGTCACCCAAATTATACCTGAAATCAGAATAAATGTTATTTGTTGGAATACAATGTCTATCTGGTAAAAACAAAAAAAAACAAAACAAAAAACCAAACAAACAAAAAAAGAAACACTAAGTAATGCCTGCAACTTGGGTTAAAGGGATATCCAGTACATCAGCAAAAAGTACAAAAAGTATTATTTCAGAGGAAATGACTAATAACAGAAAATTCATTGCAATGAATAATGCTGACAGATAAAAAACAACAACATTTACTTTACTCTGTAAAGCATCTCCAAAAGATAATAATGTAAAGAAAATGAGAGTCCCCTTCCTTGGGGACTAGTACCATTTAAAGCATTTATCACTCAGAAAGTTTTAAACAGTGAAGCAGAATGCCTTCATGAATCCTCCTTCTTTTGTGCTACAGAGTATTTTCAGTAAGTAGATCCATGAAACATTACATTTCAAGTCCTGTGACAAATGCTGAGTTGAAGTGCAGTTCTCGACTCTGAGGGTGGTATTTAGATTCTTTCCTATATTCATTCAATGGCTTATTTTTTTTCCAGTTGCTTTTTAAAGATGGTCACGATTTCTCTCCCCTCTGTTTCTGCTGAAAACACTCGGGGCTTAAAAAAAGTGCCCTGGTAGAGCCAGTTCAGCTTGTCTCCCCTAAAAACCCAGACTAAAAAGTCAGTTCTGCAGTTTTAACATTTGCTTTCAAACATGGATACTTAGGCTAGAGAGGTCTATCCAGATTCTAAATATCAACCTAAAGGACAACTCCACACTGCAATTGTGATCCTCAGTCAACAGGGAAAGTGACACTTGCCAGAGCATTTGGCCCACAGCACAGATAATCAACAAGATGGCAAAAAGGCACTAGCTGGAGACGACACATCTTTAATACTGTAGGAAATGCTAGTTTTCCCTCAAGAGAATATTAGATCAAGATTATTTGCAAAGAATAGAGATCATGAAGTCAAAGAAGAATGATAATGATTGAAACTGGCTTTAAAAATAGCTGGGATTTCCTTAATCTACATTACTTAACACACAATTTCAAATTACTTAGTTTGAAACTGTGATCTTTCTTCCCATATATTAACATACATTTGAAAGTAACCACACACTACTACACTGTAATAAAACAATATGACAATAACCCTCCCATAAAAAGCAACTTCCTAATATTCTGGTTTTTTTCTCCATAAGCAAATATGAATATCCTATCCTGTAAACGTGAACAGTGTGAATTTATTTTTAAAATCTCCCACAGTTCAAATATCTGCAGCAATCCAAATTTAAAAGTAGTTTCCAAAACTTTCTGCAGCAGATTTTCAATAAACATTACCTCTTTTCCATAATTTCCAGTGTTAAATGCAGCAACTCTCTCTTGCTTTTTTCCCTCCTTTTTATCATCTCCAGGATGGTTACGGCACGACTCAGATCTCGACGTAGCTTCAGCATCTTCTCATAAGAAGCTTCATCATTTTTTCGATTCTGCAAGTACACAAAATGTGTTTCCCCACATCATTTAAGTTAAATAATCTGAACTAAGTTCTAAATATTTAGGTATATTGAAAAAGACAAGTCACATGCTAAACCAAAAAGAAGCATGTGCATGTTATCAGTGACACACAGCTTGCCAACACCCTAAGTAGGTTTAACAGTAAATTCAGTGAAAAAGTGAGTATGAACTTTCATTTAATATTGGAGCTAAAGCTGCTTTATGTTTTTTGCCCTTGCAGTTTAAAAAGAGAACATACAATTTTTTATCATGTTGTAGTACATTGCAAATTGTTTCTTTATATAAGCAACTTTTTAAAACAGAGAGAACGAAAAGAAAGAAAAGTTGAGGGAGGCACTGATATACTCACTTTTCGTGTCTGCATCTTTTCTGTTCGTCTTCTAAATGCAACATAAGGGTCATTTGTGCTGGAACCATCTCGTTTTTCCTGCTTCACTGCTGGGATAAGTGAAGGACCTCGACAATTTTTCCTCTTTTTAATCCAGTACTCATACACTTCTCTGATCAATTCATCATCTTCCTTCAGCAACAGCTTGGCCTCCTGCAGGCTGACTGGCTAAATGTAAAACCCAGCATGTCACTTTCATACAGTAATACACAGAGCATGTATTTCAATTTCTTTACTCGAAGTACCATTGTACCTGCTGACCGCTGCCCTTTTCTAGTCTGTCTATCATCTCCTCAAACTGCAAAGGAGAGATGTCCATTCTTTTCTTCAACTTATTCACAAAGATCTCATCTTCCGAATCCAAGTCATAATCTGGTTGCTCAGCATCCAAACTAAAAGCTAAATGATATAGTGAAAGTTAAAGTCAGATTTAATACAAAAATTTGTGTTCTAATAGCATCCAGAGCACACACCACACTTCTCAAAAGAAAACCAAAAGTATTTGTTTGAATGTTGTAAGAATGCTACTTCCACATGGACGTAAAATGTAAACATTGAGGGGGTTTTTATTGGAAAAAAACCCCCAAACCACAACCCTGTTAAAAATAGGCATAAAAACTGGTATCTACTTGTTATGGTTTTGTTAAACAATGAAAACTTAACAGTGGTCAAACCAGCTAACAGCTTACTGCCCACTGCTTCAATAAGACATTTTTAGATTCCTTAAAATCTTCAATGCTGCCAAGCATTCTGAAGTTTCATGTATGGTACGATCAGCAGCTCAGATTTCAGCCCAAACACACATCAAAGGTGCCCCTAGCAAAGCACCTGCAGACTGTATTACAATCACCTCAGCAGAGTCTTATCAATGATTTCTGTGATGCAGATGAGTCAGACTACAATGGCCCAGCAATGATCTATCCTATCCAGCAAAGCATCTTCAAATGCATGTCTTGCAGAATGCAAGTAACTGTTTTCCACAGTGTCCTAAGAAAACCCAGCACTCTGCGTTTGAAACACAACTCCCTAGTTCTAATGCCTCATTCAAATTGCTGTGGTTGGTAAAAAGCACAAATTTCTTTCCACATGCACCTGTGGAAACATATCTATTTTTAAAAGACAAATAGGTAGAATACAGTGCAGTTTAAAATTCATAGTATCAGCTGTTAGAACACCTAGATAAGGAAAATAAGAATGAAAAGTATAACCATTTACATTAGCATGGAAGACTGCTAGCAGTAAGGAAGACCTTTTTTACAATGAGAGTGGTGAAACACTAGAACAGTTGCCCAGAAAACTGGTGGATGCCCACACCCGGGAACATTCATAGTCAGGTTGGACCTGGCTCTGAGCAACTTGACAGGATTGAACTTCCCTCACCGCAGGGAGCTCGGACCTAGATGATCTTTAAAGGTCCCTTCCAACCCACACTATTCTAAAATTCAAATATTTTAAGCTCTCACTGAGTCTCAGAATGACATAGAAGTGTAGCATTTAACCAAAGTTAATTAGGCATGAGATGTTTCCATAGCACAGATAATACTTTTAAAATTCTGCTCATTACACCATGCAGCAGAATTCTGCAACTGACTTTATTTTTCACCATTTTTTCCAAAGTTATCTGAAGTAATGTGGTGCTCACATGAAGGGACATATCCATAGCAAACAGCTGCTATCTTCCAACAAAAACAAAACCACAACAAATTTGCAAGTCACCAGTGATATCAAACCCCATCTGCTTTTAGATGGAGAATACTCACACCAAGCATAGACAAATACTTTTACAGCTATTGTCATTTCTGGTTGGCTTCCCAATCCACTGCCATTTTATCCTGGTGACGTTCCAGGGACAGATAGTCTGTCAGATTTTTCTCTTGAAGTAGATTTGTGTCTGGGCTTGCTAACAAATATAAATTTCCCTCCAAACTGTTACCACTGAACAAGAATTAAACGTAGTTCTTTAGCAAGTAGTATTTTTCAACATGTTGAAAAAATTAATTCTCAGAAGTCAGTCTTGATGGGAGCTCAACAGACATTTATGAATAATGTCTTAACAACTAACAAAATTAAATCCTCACAGAACCACTCGGTTGGAAGAGACCTTCAAGACCATCGAGTTTAACCCATGCCCTAACACTTCAACTAAACTGAGTGCCACATCCAATCTTTTTTAAAACACATCCAGGGATTGTGACTCCACCACCTCCCCAAGCAGACTATTCCAAAGAGTATTTCAACACTCTTTCTGTAAAAAACTTTTTCCTAATATCCAACCTATATTTCCCTTGGTGCAGTTGAGACTCTTGCTCTGTCAGCTGCCTCTCGCAGAAAGCAGGCTCAAGGCAGACCTCAATGAACGAGTTACTTTACTTACGCTGTATGTGAATCAGCTGCTTTGGCATTTTAAATTCTCCAGGATATATAGATTCATAGTATGCAATATTACTTTCTGCTTCTGGAACCGGTATAACCATGTTATCCCTCTTCTCTCCATAGACTTGTTGTGCTGAGATAGCCCGCTGCAAATGATGTTCCTATAAATAAAGAAGTGAAATGAAAACCGATGGAAGCATTCCCAGCGCCAGCCTTCCTCCGAGCCTTAGGAGCAGCTATTCCCCGCCGAGGCGCCCCGGCAGGCGGCGCTGGGCCCCTGCACAGCCTCACCCTGCCGGTGACACCCAGGGACACGCAGCCCGCCCTCGCTGCTCGGGACGGACGCTAAGGGGTGGCCGGGATACCGATCACAGCTCGTACCAGCAGCACTGACCGCTATCTGCCTTGGCCATTTATTGCCAGTAAGGTCAGAAAACCAGACAGGTCGTCTTGCCATCATTGCCAGTGAACAGCAACGACTTTTACCTAGTGAATGACTCCTGAAGATGTTCTCATTGACTGCAATGCTCCCCCCATTAACCTCCCTTTCCATCTCCTAATCCAGCAAAACACAGTAAAAATGCAATCCATTTCCCAATACTTCTGTCAAGACAGTGGGCAGTATCAGCAGGGCTCACACAGTTTCTAAGAGAAATCCACACAGCTAGATGAAGGCATGTCTTTAAGTGGTTTACTGACAATACAAAAATTTTTTCCTTATTAGCAGTGCTGCTTTCTTAAGCTGGTACTCTGTTCCTCCCCAGGTACTCAGTAAACCAGTGCTACAATACCTCCCCGTGAGATGCTATAAACCAGATTACTGAAATACCCAAAAAGCAGGAACTGCAGCAAAAAGGGCAGCAGTGATAGTTGGTTTTAACACTGAATCTATGATGTTCATCCATATGATCCTTATTATATCTTTGGCTGTCTGATGTCAATTTAATTACTTGGTACAATAAGGGCAATTAAGATGCTCTGTGTAAACTTAAAAAAAAAAGATGAATCAAGAAGATTATGAACAGGCTTTACTATAAAATGCAAAGGAGATGCAGCCTGAAATTCAACTGCGTTCTAACACATAATTCTGCTAGAAGAATTCACCCTATCTTCACACAAGCTGCAGACGTGATTTCACATCTGTCCCCTGGTTAAAAAGCTTCTTCACAGAACTAGACTAATCATGAGATTAAGGCATGGCAGAGTTGCAAGCAGAACTCACTGCACTGTTTCTGACCCTGCAGCATTTGGTAAGTCCAGACACATGTGTCACCTAGGAGGCGTGGCAGCATTCTTTCCTGGCTATGGACAAAGTAATTTATTTTCTACCTTTCACTGAACTAATGCTGTCGAAACACCTCAGTATTTTGTCAACTGCAATAATTCTTCAGGATTACACAGCTACAACTTGCTGTCTAACCAGGAACTAAGCTTTATCTTCATATAGCCCAGTAGGATTCTGCATCAAATGTGTAATAGCCAATGTTCTTTTAGTTAAGCAAAGCACTTACTGGTTTTATATTAATATTAAGGGGTTTTGCCATATTTATCCCAGCTTGTGTTTCTAAACACCAAAAAGAGAACTTTATTTCAGAGAAGAAAAGATGTCACACACTAAATCAGGATTCAGATTTCTCTGATCCACCTCAGATATATATGGACACAACTATTAACTACCATACATACTTATGTATAATAAATATATAACAGTACTTAGTCCTATTAGTATAGTAGCCAATACTTCTTTACTAACAAGTTTAAGTTATTTGTATTTAAAGAAATCTTAAGAGTATTCTTAAAACAGAAGCACAAATGATGGTTTTGCCTTTCATCCCAATTACAAAAATACTCTGTATATGAGTAGAGTCTTAGCAGAGCCACACATTACGAAAAGCAACTGACTAAAATTTCCCTCACTGTAAACAGTTAACCTGTTGTTCATACTGATTTCAATTCACACCAAGACACTCCACTGAACAGAAGGAACTAAGCAGACAAGGCAATTTCTCCTTACACCTCCATGCATCAAAATTGTCATTTATTTGGACAACCCCACAAGAGCAACTTTGCCCCAACTTCAGTATGTCATCAACACATCTCTCTCTGTCCTGGTAACTGAGGTGGGCTGAGTGCTGGCCCAACACCAGTGCACTCACTAGAATTCTTTACTCATTTTCTGCTGTGAGATAAGGATTAGGAGAAGGGTAAAAGCAGGCTCAAAACTTGAAAGAGTATGAAGAAAGCTTTATTAACAGAACTAAAAGAAGAATAATAAGAATCAGAATAAACCTTCAGAACACTTTCCTCCCCCAACTCCTCTTTCCTTTCCCACTGACAACATAAAGAGACAAATATTGGTATTTTCAGTCAGTTGACCACTTCTAAAATAATCTTTCTTCAGTTCACTTAGGGAGAGGAGTCTCTCCTGCCATGCCATGGAGGCTTTTCCACAAGAAACAGTTCTCTCATGGTTTTAATTTTAACACATAGGAACCATCCGGACATCTGCAACCATGAAGTCCTTCCCACAACTACCACCATGGGTAATCTCGGCTTGTTGGGGCACAATTTTAAAGATGAGCTGTTCTAGTACAGAAACAGAAGTCCTCCTCCTCTATCTCCAGGAATAGAGCTTTTCTTCTTCTACCCCTGGGGCAAGGTTTCTCATCTCTCTCTGTCTGTTCAAGCTTCTCACTGCATCACAGCTGCTTCAACAGTGGTGCCTCTGCTCAGGGCTGTGGCTAGAAGGCTGCATCCCCCCCAGGGCATTACAAGAGTTACGGTGGGGGAATGGATCAATTGTATCTTCACCATAGCCTTACAGGAGAATTTCAGCCCGAGACTAAGGCATCTCTTCATTCTCCTCCCACCTGGGATTTGATTCCTCCTTCAATGACCTCCGTGTCTCCATGCTGTTTTCCTTACATGTCTTAACCCTCTCCTCTCCTCTCACTCGGGAAAGGATTGAGGTCTGCAAGTTTCATCTGTGCACCCAAGGAAGGAGTCAGTACCTCGCCCTGCTCCGAGGATGCCATCTGATCTCTGCGGGGCTCCACGGCTGTTTTCCAGCTGCTGCCGTGGTCAATTCCAGCCGTGGGGTTGCAAGGCCGCCCCTGTTCTGAGCCGTGTGATTTCTGCACGGCCCTGGCAGGACGGCTGGGCAGCTTGAGGCCAGAGCAGAGCCCAGCGCGGCTGTGCCTGACCCCGAGCTGGAGCCAGGCTGGAATTTGGCAGCGGCAGAATGTCGGCCAAGCCGCGCCACGGGGCCTGGCCAGTGTCCAGTTACCTGTTCCAAAGCCAGAAGAAGCAAGGGAGTTTTTCCCAGGGTTCACTCATTTTTAAATGTGATTTCCCAGAGGTGTGTTGTGCTTTCTTCAGCGGTTTAAGAGGGTATCACTACACAGAACTAGCCAGCTGGTTGGTCCTGTCGGGACCAGAAGAGGGTGATAACAGCTCTCACAGAGAATCACTTCTGTAACTGATGGATTTTCTCCTTCACTAAAAACCAAGCTAAGTTAAACCACGACAGTAATACATATAAATCAGGTGCAACTGTTAACTCTGAAAGCAGTAATTTTTAACAAGAAAGAATGCTAAATACCTACAATTAACTAACACACTACAGCTTACAGTTTCTATTCTTCAGACACTCTCCACTGTGATTGCACAGCTGATTACTCCCACCAAGATGCAACACCTCATTCAATTGAATTCACAGCTTTCCATTTAAAACCGCAGTGGTTTCCTCAACTTGTCAGAATGATTTCAAATTCAAATCCTAATCAAACCTTAAAGCTGCTCTTCATGTTACAGGAGATTTGTATGCAGATACTGTAGACCCAGTCACTTCTGAAAACATCCCCTGGTATTTTAAGACAGACCACCTAGGAAATTCAGCACATGTTTTCATTCTGTCTGTCCATCTATTTCTAGACACAGTTTTCCACGCACATTTATTTCTACTACACAACTGCTTCCATTCACTGCATAACAGAGCAGTATCAAAAAGCCTTTTTTATGTCACTATCCATTAGGTCCTGTGCCCAGCCACAAAAAGAAGTTCAACCAGGTTAACTGGGGGTTTGTTCTTGAAAACCTCTTATTAGGTATTCACAGGGACTATTTTCTTCCAGGGCCAAATAATTTGAATTATCCATATTCCTCCAGGAACTGTGGGTAGAATAACTTGTTTGCAACCCTCTAGCTTCCACCTTTTCAACAGCCTGTTAACTGTTGAGAGGTTCTGGGCTGGGATTTTTGAAGGGATTTTATGTTTTAGGGTGGGCGCTTTTTTTTTGTGGATTTTTTTTTTTTGTTGTTGTTGTTTTTGGTTTTTTTTTTTCTCTTTTTTTCCGGAAAAAAAGCAGAGTTTAATGCCTTTTTTCTTTCTCCTCTAACATCATCTGCCCCTCTGAAATTCTCAAATAGCTGAAAAGTTATTCCAGATTGTTTCTTTAAATTTCTGGCATGAATCTTAGATGAGTTAGTCAAGCTCGGTGGCTATAATTGGTCATGTTAGAGTGAAACTTATCTAACAGCCACCACCACAAGGTGTTCAGTCCTGTGCCCCTTGCTGTCATTCCCCATACTACCAAAGCCTCATGTCAGACTGAATCTATGATGACAGCTTAGGGAACCAAATCCTCAAAAAGCCATCACTGTCCTATTACTTCCCCTGAAAACAATTAGTTGTCTGAAAAATTGGCTGGCTCCTAAATTGCCGGGGTATGTGTATGCAAAGCAGTGGGGAAGTGCAGAAGAGAGAAAAATTATTCCCTCTGGCAGCAGCTAGCCATTGCACTGGGGTAACTGCTTCACAAAACTTAAAAACTCTTTGAAAAATTAATACCAAGGACAAAACCCCCCACTGCGACTCATGAAACATTTCAACCACTACACAAGCACAATGAAGAAAAACATCCTCTTACTACAGTCACAGGACAGTCTCGTGTTACCATACACATTCACTGCTAGACAGATCTCACCTCGTTCCCTTTTAAAAACATACCTTTCATGTAAATATGAATTGTTCACATTATCTTGTTTCTATTAACAAGTTCTCACTTATAGTATAGTCACACTTCTTTCTTAATGTACTCTTCTGATCGAAACAATATTGAAATACCTGCATTTGTTTCACAAAAACACTTAGGCTGAACTGCTTAACACCCCAGCAGGCTGCTTTGAAATTTCTTCCCTTTCTATCCCAGCTTGCTTCCCCTGGATCTTTCACACACACCATTCCACAACATGTACTTACTGAAGGTAGCTTTTTCTCCCTGAAACCGCTTTGCACCTTTACACTTAACTACTTTCAACCTATCAGTTGTGCTTACATCCAGAAAACCTTTCATTTTCAGTTGCTTTCTCTGCCTGACTTAGAATGCTATTGTAATCACAACTTTAGGAGGGCTGCAATGCTAATTTGATCCAGTCACTTCAGAACAATGGTACTGCTTGCTCAAACTTCCTTCCTTTTACATGTTATTAATGCTCAGCCAAATTTGCATTAAAAGTTAATTCAAGAGTTCTTACAAGAAAACCCTAAAAATCTGCTCACTCTTCCCAGCCTCCAAGTTAGTTTTCCACCAGGCCAGCACACCATGTGGTGTGACACTGCCAACAAAAGAGGGATGATGCGGTGAGAGCTCTCAGCTCACAGACAGAGGGTCCCAGCGAAGGAGCAGCATCGCTTTTTGCCACGCTCAGCCACAAACATCAGCGCAGAGGCAGGCGCTGAGCTCTTCTCTCTGGTGACAAGTGACAGGCTGAGGGAACAGCCAGAAGCTGTGTCAAGAGAGGTTTAGCTTGGATATTAGGAAAAGGTTCTTCACGCAGAACAGGCTCCCCAGGGAAGTGGTGACAGCAGCAGCCTGAGAGAGCCCAAGAAGTGTTTGGGGTACACGGTGCCACTGCTGGGCCTGTGCTGAGCAGGGTCAGGAGCTGGACTTGATGGTCCTTTTGGGTCCTTCCAAATCTGGATATTCTATGATTGTGTGAACTGTACTACTCTCCACACTGTATTCCTGTCCAGTAAAGTACCTGGACAGTAAAAATGCCAATACTTACCAGATTATACTGTTAGTTGTTTAAATAACCAAAAGCTCGATAACCACTTTCCCCCCTTAGTTTTCCTCTAATTAAGAGAATCTACAGAAAAAGCCCACCAAAATAGTAACTCTTTTTCTGACTATGTAGTATGTAACAAAGTATGATGCAATTTCGAAAGCAAAATTATGCATTGGCACAATTTGTCATTCTGTGCTCTTCCTTCCTATTCATTTTAGGATAGTGAGTTTGTCCCTTGTATCCACTCTTAGTATCACCATACACGCTCCAAAACATCCGAGAGTGAAAGGACAATCTAAAGCAAGTTGACAGCAACAAAGGCATGAGGGAAATTAAAATACAGCAGAGCAGCTCTCATTACAGCCTGAAGGAACCTGAACTTGCAGTCACTGCTGCTTTGTGGTAGGACAGCAGGACCTCTCTCAAATGATAATGCAAGGATATAGGGCTAATGCTTTGTCACAAGTTCATTATTTGCATGTTTGATGCATTTCTAGCACAGCACATTAAAAAAAAAATCTGAATTACAATTAGAACACAAAAGAAGGGATACTGTGATTGCAGCTCAACCTGACTCCCTGCACTCCTGCCTGCAAGCAGAAACAAGCACAGCAACTGAGAGCAAGCAGTATTTGCCTTCTTTCACATTTTGGTAATACTTCTTCAATTCTTGGCAACACGACTGTGGGATTTTAAGTTAGTTACAGTTTCCAAAAGAAGACTTGCACTTACAGAGAGCACAGAGGTTTCTTTGACAAAATATCTACTCTGCAGTACACTCTGGAGACCATATTCAAAGTAAGATAACCACAGCACAAGGCATTAAAAGATTAAATGACATAACCCATCATTACAGTTGAACAAACCAAATTAACCATATTTATCCTTTTAAAAAGACAACTGAAAAAATGTTACTGCAGTAGCAATGTGGAAATTAAGAGCAGCCAGAGAGAAGGAGCAGAAGCTTTCCCAGGCTGGCTCTGGGGAAGGCATGAGAAAGTCTGGAGGAAGAATTAAAACAAACTTAGCACCTGGTGTTTGTGCAAATGTCACAATGTGAGATACATGCTGTTTACCAAAAGATGTTGGTCCTTTCTGCACCAATAAATTTAAAGTATTCTTTGTTACCCAGCCTGTTTCTAGAGCATGACACAAACTATATAAATGTGTGTGAGCCCTAATAAACCCACTCTTTTGCCTTCTAACGGAGGCAGTCGTGTCATCGTTCTTCGCCGTTCCTTGCCCTTACAGTCACAGCAGCAATTAGTGCATCTTCAAGATTGTTTCCTAATTTCATTGTTTCCTCAAATAATGTCTCTAATTATTTCAGAGCTCTTAGAAATAATAATTTAAGGCACATTTGCTTATGGAAATTACCAAAAGAGGCAGCTCTCAAGTCCAGTGTGCAGAAGAGAGTCTCCCAATACTCCAAGCCTACCCTAAGGAAGGTGTCTTTGCTGGGGGAAGCAAAAGGTGGGGTGGACGAGTAGAAAGTTTTTTGAAGTACTGGTACTTCTAAAAAGCATCCAGGACTGAGTTCAAGCCTGTGCAGATCAGAATCACATCTCTGCCTCTGAAACAAAACCTATACAAAAACACGACAAAACTACAACTGAGTGTGTCATTAGAGGGAACTAAGGCAAACCACGGCCCATCGACTGCTCTCTGCAGAACTGCTGATTTACATCAGAATGACTGGGCAAAAACCTCTCCCATCCATCCCTGACAGAAGTGCTTTCCCAAGGCTACCATTGCACAGCACTCCCAATGTCGAAGGCGTAAGAGCTGAAAGGGACACCAGCTTCCATAGACAGTTGTCAAGAAGCATCAGGCTCACAACAGCTACACTGGAAGAGATCGCAGCTGACACACAATCAAGGCCATACAAACTCCTAGATTTTTTAGTACACATTTTACCTCCTAGCAGCTTATGGTCCAAAAAAAATCCTCGGAACACACACACACAAATCCAACAAAACTGCAGCTCATTTGAAACACAAACACATTACTCTATCATTATTAAATGAGAAAACATTAGGAACTGAAAAAATCTGAAGCTGTTCATCATGTCATCAAGAGGTGGTAAACTGGTGCATGAGCAGCCCAATTCCAGGCTTATAAGGTAAAGATTTTGGGCTGATAAATTCAGAGATGATGAAGGTTCTCACATCAGCAGTATTTACTGGTAGAAAGGTAGTGAAGGAAAACACAGCAAAGTTGCTCAGAGACCCTGCTGCAGACCAAAACCTTTCAGGCTAACTCGTTCCAAAACACACAGCAGGGACTGCTGAAGCACTTCTGTGACCTCCTGCACCCCAGCCACTCTGCAACCTCCACCTCTGCTCGCTCAGTGACTTCAGGATACATACCCTGGCTCTCAGCCATGGAAGGATCTCAGTAACCTGCATGATTAGGGAAGACAGCCTCTTGGAAGTGTGATGGCCGAGTTACACTAGAGAAAATTTATCTACAGATTCAACCCAATAAATCTGTCCACAAAAAAGATCCACAAAGACAGAAAGGAATAAAACACCCGAACCGGCTCATTCTCTTCACCTTCTCCTCCTGTTATCAGATCTTAGCTGTCCTGTAACCTATTAATCAGACAATTAATATCCAAGATTAGGAGGAATATAAAGTGTAATACCAGAGAATTATGTACAAAACGAAGATGTTTGCAATTTTTTTTTATGCCACGCTTTATTCCATATTCATGCAATTCCTCTTCCCTTCCTAGAACAATTCAGGCACTGGAAGTAAGTTTCTGTGGGACTCGGGGGCGGTTAAATACCATCACAACAGAGCTCACCCAGGGACAGGCAAGCACCAGCAGTGCTGCAAGAAAATGTACAGAATGCACAGCCAGAAGACAGAAACCATCTTGAATCAATGCAAACAGTTCAGAGGTACTTCCTTTGCATTACTCTTACCTTCAGGGCAGAAAGTAGCTCTAGTGGCTTCCAGTATGACTGAAAGCCAAAATGCTCATTTATTCCTGAAAGCAGCTCCACAGGTTATTACAGAAGCATTTATCACAGTAACAAACCACACACTGCTGCCTTTAGCTCCTCACACACATACCCAGTCACACCTAACTACCTGCAAAACAACGAAGACATTCTGACAAGTTTATGACACTTGTTTCCAAACAACTGCTTCTGAAAACTGCCAAACCTGACTGAAGTTATACCGATGAGGGCAATCTGAGTCTGCCTTGCAATGCACAGAAGCCTTCAATGGGTATTCTGACACAAGATCACTCCCCGAGTCACAGTGATACTTGTCTGAGATCCAGAACCCAGCTCCAGAATAACAGCTGAGAGATCTGCCCTGGCAAGGCAACAGTTTTGCTGGTAAGCATAACTGCAGCTCTAACCCTCTTGAACTCGAGTATGTCATGTAAGTGTTAGCAAGAGTTCAAATCTGGTCACAAGAAGCAGACACGATCAAAACAGGACAGAAGTGTGGGTCAGCAAAGACCTTGCTCTACCTCTCCGTTCCTTGCTCTACCTACGATAGGTGCTAAGGAAGACAGGGGATCACTTCTGTCCCTCACGGGGCCCACGAGCAATCGTAGCCCTCCTTCTATATCATGACTCTCAGGATATGAGGGCACACAGTGAACACCTTCTCGTGCCAACTGAAGCTGCCTGCAGATTCACCCAAACCACATGGCTTTAAATCCTCCCTTCTGAAGCTCTTCTGCCAAAAGCTCTCAACAGTCTGGATCGTTCTATGCAGCGGAGAAAATGTTTCCTTGTTACAGCAGAACCAAAACCTGTCCCTTCATGGAGGAAAATTTTGGAGGTCACTTCTGTTTATCAAGTGATGCCAGTCTCTTGAGTAGCCAGTTTAAAAGGATTCTACTGTAATCACTGTAAATAATAAGATCTCTGCTAAAAATGCAAACTTAAAATAGTCGCATAGGTTTAAATAGCAATTACTTAGTGAAAATGTGATCTAATTTACTGCTAAAAATGCACTGATTTGTAATTAACAGAGTATCAAAAAAAACCTTCATAATTATTAGACTTTTCTCTAGAACACTGGACAGAAATGAAATCAACCACACACCATCTTAAGCATTATAGTAGATTGCTTTCCCCATGTTCAAATCAGACATTTCTAAGAGCATGGAAGAAGTTTGTCCTTTCACTGCAGGAAATCTTGCTTCTGTATTTGTGGACTCACAGCAGCAAATTACTTACAACTTATAGGAAATTTTCACCTGCTCTTCTTGTTCAGTGAATGGTGAAAGACAGGTGAAGGGCAGAACACTTGATCCAGAAATCTAAATTGGTACTAGAGCTCATGACAACACCAAAAGAAATGGAGAGTGATTTGTTATCCACTTATCAGAAGACTGAAATCAGTTTCACGTTTTAAATTACTATGCAAAACAGACAGAGATGAAGAAATGAATGAGACTGCCTCAAAACATGCCAGAGAGAGTAACATACACAACCTAGGAGCTCTAGGAACGAGGAAAATTCAAGTATTTAACACATACATTAATCATGAAGTATAGTTCATAAACATAATTTAGCACCTCTATCAGTCCAGGCACAGGTCCCACTCAGACCACCTAAAGACTTGTCTGCCTGCCAAACTGCTACTGCACAACATACATTCAGAAACACAGGCCTTGGTAACGATTTGAAAGGCTTCGTTTAGGAATTGCAAAAGATCAAACCTGGCTGATGGCACTAAGCCTCCCCTCAGCGTCGGCAATGCCACGCCCCATCCATTCTTCTGTCATCACCCTGCTCTCAGGAACTCCTCGGCAGCCTTGGAACCCACAGAGGGAACGGAAGGGAAGTTACTCAAAGGCGAGTCCTCTTCTCCTGAGCTAAACCAGTTCACACAAAGAGCAGGACAAACTCCAGGAAAACACTGGAACTGCCTCCTTTCCCTACGATCATTTAAACCAGCTCAGCTCGCCTCACACAACTCTGCCACACCAGACTTTACTGCAAACCTGTCCAAGAGCCCCTTCCTTACCTCAGCCTGCTGCAGGCTTCATTTGAGACTGCAATGAATGAGGATTATTGCAGTCACCTATAGCAAACAAAGTCATTTCCCCTTAAATAAGGATTCTAAAGAACACATTAGGATGCTTTAAATCTATCATGTAAACACAAGTCCAGGGCACGCCTCCACACTGAAATCAGAATGTAACATGAAATGAACAGAGATTTTATACAGTTCACAAGAATACAGCTGTCAGGATACAGTCTACAACTGAATGAGAACAGCTCTTGTAATTTAACCTTTCATTTTCGGAGTTTTCAGCTATAATGCCATTTAGAACAGCCTGAATAAAGCTTTACAGCAGAATTAATCCCGCTTCATATGGACTATGAAAATAGAACTTAAAGATAATTCCACCAGTTAACTAATAATCGCATCAACTTTTCGAGTTAAAAGATACCACTGCAACTATCTTGCTACACGCTTAAATAAATAATTTCTGTGCATTAGCAATACTTTAACTCATATCATTTTGCATGGCAAAAGCCTCCACCTGGATTCCAGCGTTTTCATTAGTTATAGGGGCTAGACACTACTGTTCAGGGCCTTCAGCACTGATAAAAGAGCAGGGTTATCTGAATAACAAGCAACAAGGTAACTCAACTTTGCAGCAAACAAGTTTCTATTCTGTTTCACTGGTCTTCCATGCACAGATAAGACGCAGGGTTTTGTGTTCCAACTCAAGACATGAGCCTCAACTCTTCGAGTTTTAAATCATCACAGAATAGTGCACATAGCACCGGGTAAAGTTAACATTTAACAGACAGCAGAACTAGAAAGAAGTCAACTCAGCTGAGCAAAGTTTTTTATATTCCTAAGTTTTTTACAATATACTATGAAAAACAGTATGCCTATCTCTACTTGCAGAGACTTTGTTCTTCAGACCAGGTTTTCAAATGAGCCTCATTAAACGAATCCTCTTCTCCCTTTGCAGCTCAGACACGTCTCAATCCAGATCCTTCAATCAACCTGGCAGCAGTACACAATACAACCAAGGCAAACAACAAAGCCAGGAGTCTGAGCAGCACCCCATCTCGCCAGCACTAAGTCTGCCAACGCTCAGAAACATCCCCCAGAAACGGGCCACACATCACAAAAATCAACCATTTCTCAGATCTACATATGATCAAAGAGTCTGAAGAAAAAACAAGTCCAAGAACCGGATCTAGTTGGTTTGGGGGTTTCCTCAGAAGTATTAAAAACAGATCTTGAAATCTTTACCTACACAGAGCTACTATTTTTCCCCTCAGAATTTGCAGTAAGGCTTTAAAACACAAAGTTACCTACAGCTTGACTGTCGTATCTCTGAACATCAAACTGCACAACTACCTAAGGAAGTCACATAAACAAATGTCTGATCTGGTTGACTGGGACAGCCTAAACGCCAGGCAACATTAGTAAGCAAACTCTTCACAGTATGCGGGAACATTTTTGGACACTACCTGCAAGACAAGCGTGCACTTTAGCAGAGAACCACTTTGCCTAGCGCCACCTCAAAAAGGAGCCCGTGAGCATCGTTACCAAGGAGAGCAAAAATCCACACAATCCACAGCTGTTCTCTCTGAACAGCAAGGTATCAGAAGCTGGGAGTTTAATCTTAGTCTTTGTGTTTAGCAGTCCAATAATTTTTTTCCTCTATGAATGAACTTTTTTAGGCCAATATGTTCTATTCAACTTTAAAGAAACTCAAAGCATTTGCAACTTTACATTTTTGTTTATTTACCTTTCCTTTTCAAACAAAAAAAAGCAATTAAACAAATGAAAACAAAACAAAAACCCCAATCAAGGCAAAACAAGAACAAACAAACAAAAATCACCAGTAAGTGAATAGGGTTTACACAGGATCTCTAACACAGAAAAATATACCAGCTGTACCTCCTCTAAGACAGCTTCATTTACAGCATGCCTGTCAGGCTGAACTACCTCTTCTGTAAAGTACAGTTTCATTACCTCAAGCAGCCATTCACATTAAAAAGTAATAGAATTTAATTGATGTTTCTACTGATCATTATACAACACAGGGACAGAAAAACAGTAAAAACATTAACAAGGAAACCAACTATCAACATCTGTCTAAGGTTCATTCATTCCATGAGTTGAGGCTCAGCACCTTAAGTCAGATAAGCAAAAATAAGTTTTCCTTAAAACCTAAACAATCTAAGCACCTTTTAAGAACTCACATGTGCATTCCACATAAAAAGCTCATATACAACAGTTGCATTAAAAAAAATCAAAGTAAAGAAGCTTCCAGAGCATTGTCTTAAACTACCAAGCTTATTTATGATTTCAAAAATAAACAACCCCTTTTTTAACATTAACCACTTCAGTGCTACGGGTAAGAAAAGGTCTGTAGAAAAAGCATACAAGGCACCACAGCCATGACTAAAAGCTAATCTGTTAAGCAAGCCCTTTTGCAGACTTCACAATATCTTCATTTAAGTTCTTTACTCCTCTGTATGTCACACAATGGAAATAAATTGCTATATAGTGCTGAGCAGAAATGTGAGCTGCATGAGCACACACAGGGTGGCAAAGTACACCTAACTCTGTCTTTGAATAACTGTCAGTGGTACCAAAGTTCCTATCTCATACTCCTCCAAATTACAATTCTTGTCACAAGAGGAGGGAAAAAAAGCCCAAAAACAAACAAACAAAAAACCCCAACGCATTGCAGTTCGTAATTCAGTAAAATGAGCTTTTTAATGCACCAAGACAGCAAGATATCAAGAGAGTTGATAAAGACATTTGAGAAAATTAAAGAAACACCTCACCAAGTACAAATGCCAGCAGGGACATAATTAAGTTTTACCACATAAGGCATTTCGTAAAGAAGAAACTTGCTTAGCAATTACTTAGAGTTGCTCTAGTCAATTAAATTTTGTCAAAGTACATTCATGAAAATGCAAGTAAAACCTACCCAATACTTTTCAACTAAACACTCTGAGCTTCTGTATTCGCAACACCAACAGATCCATGTTTCAGGTTTGATGCCACAAAGGTGGGAAAGTGCTTCTGCAACAGTGACAGGTGCAATACTGAATAACTTAAAACAGACTTTCCAATGAATCTATGCATTTCCTGCTATAGATGTCAGTCTTCAGTTTGTAAATCTGCACGTTTTAAGTCACTTTGCTTGACTTAGAGTAAACACTGCTACATCTCAATGCAAAAAATTTCCTGATCAGTAATGTACATTCTGAATTATTAACTCCTGTGAGTCAGACACCAGCTACTCCTTGTGCTTTGTAATCCCCAAGTTTACTGGGACTGCCTTGAAAAATGCAGGACAGACTAGAACTTCAAATTCATGACCCTCTACCTGCAGTTATGATCAAACCTGTTTTAAAGGTATATAAACACTGAGCAACAAAGTAATGTCATATGTAAGAGGGTAGGAAAGAAAGAAGAACAGAAATGAACGGGAAAGGCTTCCTTTAGGAACAAGCATTTCCTCCATACTTGTAATCTCAGTGTATTTTAAGTGACATTGTTATTCTCTCCGTGCTCCCAGTGAGAGTTCAATGTCTGAGTGGGACAAGCAGGACTGCCCAATGTCTTGTACAAGGAGAGTCAGCCAAATCCCACGGTTCCAGTCCCAACACAGGTGCCTGCTTTTCCGCTGCCTGTGCAGCTGCTCAGTGGGCCATTCCTGGCTGCAAGGGAATCCATTTACAGGGGTATCAATGTCCATGAGTTGATGTGTCTACACAAGACATATAAATGTACCTACAAAATATACAAACATATTAAGCACAAGAGACGCTCCAGAGACTGATTTGTATCTTTCTCCAAGACTGAGTCTGAGAATTTGGCCCATCTATCAGCAGAGAAACGGGCAGAGGACTCCAGGAAATGTCCTTATGCCAGATATGCTCCCCGTCTCTCTCACCACTTGGTGCCATGCAAATTACCGGAGGCTGAGAGGTATTTGTACTTGTCATTAATTCATTACATCCCTTCTGTGCAAGGACTGGTTTAGCTACATTACCATTAATGAGTACATTTATAAAGGATTACTTAGTACATTGTATTTTGAAAAACATCAACTTGACACTGCATACATTGCCGGAGAATAAAATTCAGCGCTGCCCAATGTTATGCTTTTGAATTATCAATAGCAGCTTCAGTTTCATACAGCTTACCACATTCAACAGCTTGATCTGGCTTACAGTAACTGCAAGCCAAGGTAAACTGAGGTTCCCTGCATCCTTGGAAATGATACAGGTGCCAAAAGCTGAGTCAGGACCTCAAGTTCCAATTCCACCTGTGCAGAGACGGTGCCATCTGCTAAAGTGGTGGGCTTACTTCCTTCAAACTCTCAGCAATAAGTCCCATCTAACATTCTTAGGGAATGTGAATGTGTAATTCATATTTAACAAATGTGCAAGAGTGAAGTGTTGAAACACTTCAGGGTTAACAGCCAGTATTTAACCCTGTGAGTTTCTGAAGAGAAATTACACCACAGCCTAAATTGTGCACACTCACTCCTTGGTAACGGTGGGAATAAACCACACAATCAAACCAAACATCTACAAACACAGTATAAACACAGGTGTGAACTCTACACACACACCTGACCACTGTGCAGAACAATCCGGGGTAAGACATTCTCTGCAGCAAAATTATCACTAAATCTTCCCCTTCCCTCTATGAAATAAAACAAGTGCTTCTCATACAGGGCTCCTCATACAGGTCAAGTAAGAAGTCATTTCCTTTTTTTTTGGGAAAACTATTTTCCTGAGAAAATCAACACTGGAAAACATTCAAACTATTATTTTCCAGAAAACTGCACCAGTGAAATAATAATTTAATACAAGCCAAAACAGAATGTCAGAGGATGTCCCTACTTTAATTTTAAAAATAACTGAGTCGAACCAACTTCTGGATACAACATTTAAAAATAAACAGGTTACTAAGTCATACACAGGGACCTTTTTTCAACCTTATGAAATGAATAAATCATTAACAGATCGGTGACTTGTTTTCACAAGTTTGGTTTTTTAATAGGCTCTCAATTACCAATGAGACTACCTATGATTACTTATTGCTTCAGAATTTCATACAATCTTGACACACAATACCAAAACCTTCTGATGAGACTTGTTCTACAACCTACCCATGACAGCAGCTCTTCAAAGTGAAACCTAGTAATGTTTGTTACTTTCCTCAGTAACAAAAACATATTGGGAACACCTATGAACCTTCAGAGCTTCTCTTTCCTCACCAACTCCCCCAGTAAGTTTTGTTTTTATTTCTAGGACATTCTGCAGCCCACATCCCAATCACTTACAGACAGCTAAACCCTCAAAGAAAACATTTTGCAACTACCAGCACAAGGCCCTTCTGTAGTGAAGTACAGATGCTGTGGAAAATCAGGCCAGACGTAAGGGTTTAAGCATTAGCTGTAACAAACCTCATGTTTTCTGTTCTAGTCCAAGATGTGCTTTTTCTGTTCAATATTCTAAAGCTCTTCTCAAGACAAGACACCTCAAAGTAACTAAGAAAGAAATCTCCTTCAGAGGAAGGCCGAGAGCGTGAACATTTTTGTTCATTAACAGAAGAAATTTCTGTTAATCATTCTTATCCTACAGCTCTGGTAAAGATTTATTAGACAGAGGTGCTTTGTAAACATGCATGTTTCACCCATTTCCCACGCACGCTTCCTTCTCACAGAACAAACCTTACATTATTGACAAGAAAAGGGAAGCTTGTTTTAATTCAGTTTTAGTAGCTCAAATTCCTTCACCTCATACATACAGCAAGAGCATAAATTCTTGCCTATTGACTTGAAGTACTATGAAAAACATTAGTTCCCCAAGAGGGACTGCATTAAACTGCCTTTAATCCAAATACTTGAACAGCCTCATTTTGCTTTTGGCCTACTTCAAGACCATCTTCATCGGAAAACAAAGCGAGCACACAGATATCAATAATAACTTCCTTCTAACTGAACAAGATAAACAGCAAGAGAAGGACAAGCGAGGTCATCATCTTTGGCAAAGAACACATGAAAGAAAAAAGAAAAAAAATTCTTGAGAACCAGGAAAGAGTGAATAAATGTACCTGTAAGTATCTGAAAGTTCCAGCACTTCCATAGAAGTAACCTGCTTAAAGGACTCTGGACATAATACAAAACATTCTGCAGGACTCAGATTCACTGGCTCTTACCTGCAGCCTTCCTCATGAACTTTCCAATAAGACCACGCTGTTGCCTTGAATTCAGCTTTTTTACAGGCTATATTGGATCTGGGTTACAGAATTATAAGTATTGTAAGGCACATCACAGTATTGTGAAATCTTATTCTGAAGCCACTATTTTGTGCCACTGTTTTCAGAATTCTTATATTTAAGTGCTGAGAAAAATCAAGTACCAAAAAGGCATACAGGACACGTCCTACTGAAATACTAGCACAGGATTGGGGCTGGGCAGTATAACCTCACCTCACAGTGAAAAGCTTAATTTCTTAAGCAAAAACGAGGGCACGGGGAGAATTGGAAATCCAATTTTATCATCAGTGTTTAAAGAAACTTAAGAAGGAGAACAAAACTAGGGAATCTAGAAATACAAGAGCATGGGGCATTTCAAATAATTAAATCCTGAAAAGATATTACATACTATGTAGACGGAGTAACATGAGGAATGGTAATGGCACAAAGAGTAAAAGAAAAAAAAGAAAAACATCAAGTCATATAAAGTGCTCCTGCTGAGAAAGACATTTTTAGTGAGACTACACATCAACAGAGTTTGGACAAGGAACAGGCATCCTTTCTTCCCCTTCCTAAACATCTTTAATTCACAATCATTACCATTTCACAACAACACACCTGGCACAAAATCCTTTTTTTTTTTTTTTTTTTTTTTTTTTTTTGAAAAGGAAAATCTGGAAAAAGAAGCCTATGCAGAATTCATCTTTGCATGGAAACACCTTCACAGCAGCCATGTTCAGAACTGAACATTTGACCAACAAAAAACCTGAAGAAGACTACAACTCTTAAAATCATAACAGAAAACAAACAGCAGCACTAGATATGTGTATAGGGCAGCCTTCACTACCAACCCTGCTCCTCAAATGTCAGCGTCATCAACCTTCCAGGCAGGTGACAAGAGCTGTGACCGCTGTTTACAACTTGGAAGGAACCCTGAAGCCTTGAAACTGATGTAAAATACAAACTCAAACAGATGTTGGAAAGCAATTCTCTCCAAATACACCCTCTTGAAAGCTTCCAATTCAAAAAGCATTGATTTCTTAATTCCTGATTAAATATAAAGGAAACCAATCTTTTAAGTGTGGCACTTAAACCCTAAGAGAATCGTTTCCTTCTCACTCAAACTATCTACCTGTGCTTGACTAAACTGACAGAGCAGAAAGTTTTAGAACTTTCATCCCAGCCTCGATGCAATTCACCTTCAGTTATCTGTTTACTCAGAACAGGATTAGTCCCTGAAAGCACATAAAGCTGAATACACAAACACACACAAGTGGATGGGAGAGCAGGGCACAGTCACTGAACAGGAGTACATCTACAGGCACAAAAGCAGCAGCCAGCATCTTGTGCTGGCACGTCAGTCATTTCATGTGCTCCTTGATTCTACAGCCAGCACTTCCTCTTACAAGGACAATGTGGAGGAGCAGTAGAAAAAGAGCAAGTAACTTATTACATGTATCTGCAGCCTGCCAATTATAATATTCTGTTCTAGCAGAGCAGATGCCCACACAAACATACACTTGATCCTATAAAACAAAAAGCTTGAAAAAATAATGCGTTGACTTGGACCAGGTATTCAAAACTTAAGTTAAATTCCCTTAATAAATTGATAAAAAATTGTGTATACATTTCTGAGGAACACAGTCATATAATCAGGGCATAATTATTGTGATGGCTACAAGCAAAGTGCTCGACTCAATGAAAAGATTAGCAGATTTAAGGGCTTGCTACATTGCATATTCTTCCTACCTGAAGCAAATTAATACTAGGCAGGTTTCTATGAATAATTAAATTTTAGTGGAATACAGAATATTAGCTATTAAAATGAAAACTATGGACACATCACCATGCTTCTCAAACATTAAGCTTACTAACTATTGTCCCTATGAGTATTTGTAGTCTTCTGAATACAATTAATACTCAATCCTTTGCTGGAATACATTATATGATGGATCAAAGCTGAGAAAGAGTCAGGAAGATAACGTTTTGGGGCTCCTCTTTAAGGCCAGCTGTGAAAATTCCCAGAAGGTAAAGCCTTTCCATATAAGTCTGGCTTCAAAATGATTTATGGTTTACCATGACAAACTCCTCTCCTCCAAATCCCTTCTGGTTGTATTTCCTCTTGCTCTCAAGAATAATTCTTGCTCTCAAGAATCCTGCTAACAAAATTATATTTGTGAGCATCCTCCTTTCCCTGGCTTAACAGAAACAATTTGAGACACATTTTTAAACTCTTCCAACTGTTAAACACGTTCATTGCAAATTCGTGAGTACTAAGTACCCCTAACCCTTTTAGCCTTAGGTGTGAACACGGATGATTGGCCTCACTGTAGCTGACTCTGCTGTGCAGAAGCCACTGCTGTTACACGACTTCTCTGTGTTCCATCATTTGGATGTCCACAGCAGGGTAAAAATAAGCTAAGAACGCATACATCAAAGAGATTCTCTGAGAGCAGTCTACACACAGCTTTTCTGGAACAGCTTTCTTAAGGGGAGCTATACTGCTTCTGTACACGTATGTGACTCATAGAATAGAGACACGGAACACCCAGAGCTGGAAGAGACCCGCTGGGATCATCAAGTCCAACTCCTGGCTCTGCCCAGAACAATTCCAAGTTACACCATGTAGCCTGAGAACACGGTCCAGATGCTTCCTGAAATCCGTCAGGTTTGGCGCAGTGACCACTGGCATGGGGAGGGAACCTGTTCCAGCGCCTAACCATGCTCTGAGTGAAGAAGCTTTGCTAATATCCACCCTAAACCTTACTTGACACAGCTTCATGCCATTAAGATTACTGAAAATGTTGATAATTATCCTGCTTTCAAAAGGAAAAAAGCTCTTTCAATATTAGTATTATAGACAATAATCAAACTGAAGTCTGCCAATTCATGTCCTCCTCAATTTCAAAACACAATCTAACCTCCTGGAAAAGCCTCTGACAGGCATAACCAACTCCTACTACTTTCTGAAAGCTTAAGTATTTTCAGCATTACTTTAGAGCACCACAAACACACCTTTACTGTTATCATACGTTTAGCTGCCAGCATACACAGAACACTGCCTTATCAAACCACTTGCATGGCAGTCCCCTGCTCACAACTTGGAGATAGCGAGTGCCTGACTTCCCTGAGGTGTAACAACAGGACATATATCACAAGTCCCCAATTTCTACATGGAACTGTCAGCTTCCAGGAAATTGTCAAATCCCAAAGGCATAATCTATATATAAGCTATACATGTTCTCCATAGATGGAGGCACATCCCAATGAGAAACAAAACCCAAAATTTACTCAATCTGATTCTAGACTTAAGTAAATTGCACTAACTGTAACAGAAGTCTCTATCACCACCACCCCTCTGACTTTAAAGGGAACACTGCTGCTACGGGTGGGTTTCACATCACAGGATTAACAACATTCTTCAGGCAGCTGAAGGTGGTGCATGAATTGCTCACTACAGAAGCTAATCCTCGTGATCTGCCGCATTTCCTAACTTGTATGAATGCTCAGGTGCACAGAATAACTTAAATAACATCGAACAGAACAGAAAACGTTGGTATAACTGAAGATGGAATACGCAGGAAGCCATCACTATTACCTCACACTTGAAATTTGGCCCCACTTGTCATGAGCTGCCGCATTTTTCTCTCAGAATTCCCTAAGCATTTCAAACCTTTTTCACACAGTGATATCTGAAGTAAAAGACTAAGCTCAGCACCAAACTAAAAGGAAAAGTTAAAGTCATGACATGAGCTCACAGAAGAATCTCTTCCAGCCACAAACTGAGGTGTCTGTAGACTGTTACTTTAGACAAAATTGCCAAAAGCCCTTGGTTCTGCGTTTCCCTCCTATCAAACGTGCAGGTTCTTGGAAATCTAATCTACAAGTTCAGTGAATTTAAAATTATGCACTTAAAAAAAGGTTAGACTGGCATACAAAATTAATGCCTTTGCTGTGAGTGAGCAGAATGCACGAAGGGGAACACAACTTCAAAAAAAAAAAAATAGTCTTCCAGGTTACAGGACTCATGAATCAAGGATTATGCAAAAAGAGGTGTCTTTACTGTCCCCATTTACTTCAAAATCCTTTAATGCTTCAGTTGTCCTTTCCTAAAGAGACCACTGAAGGAGTTCAGTTGTTCTGCTGAAGATTTCAGGACTATTACAGCTTGGGGGGGGGCACAGATTCTCTTCTGTCAGTAAGCAAAAAACTTTAGAGAATTTCCTAACACTGCACTGAAGGAAAAAAACCCAACAACAACAAGCTCAAACTGGAAAGTAATGATTCAGTTACAGCGCCTGCTATGATTTTACATCCATGTAGTTCTGATGGCCCCACCGAGATTCTAAACCACTCAGTACCTGTGGATCGTGTGCCAGTAAGGCATTGGTTATTTTCAGGGTACTTAAGGCACAATTAGAAATACACACTTTAATGGATGCACTCACACAATGCAATTTCTTAAGCTGTCAAGAATGTAATAAACAAAAACGACTGGAGAACCTACAGTAAAATTTCCATATATAAATTAACACTGTTCATACACTGACTCGCTGTACCTCAGCTATATGCTTATTTAAAATATTTTGAATTCATTAGGGCTTAAATGGTAACATGTCAGTTCCTTTTTGTACGTTTCTTACAAACTTCTTCCCTTGATAAGCTAAAACCAGCTGCTTCAGCAGCAAGAGATCATGGATAGGGTATGGATCCTCCCAATGCCTGCAGTATGGATTTGGGAGGAGAAAGACATTTTTCTGTGCAGATATGGCTTGGCAGAGATCTATGCTAGGAGTGCCCAAGGCAGTTCCACGGAAAGATGGGATCCTTGAGCCTATCCAAACTGGGTGGATGAAAATTTACCATGTAGTGCTCTGTTAAGACACATCCTATTAGAGAATGTGTTTGAAGTGTTCTGAAGCATTTGAATGATCGTTAGTTTATCTTCACTGTGTCTTCTATAGCGTTTAGCAAATACTGACAGGTCATGCTGAAGGGGGAAAATTACATCTAATAACGAAATTTTAACAAATAAGCTTTTCTTAAACATCCCCAGAGCCAGGTTAGGAAAGATAATACAACTGTGGATTTAAAGAGATCAAAAAGCACAGTACAAACTATTTCAACAGTTAGCTCAAACACCAGGTAACAGAGTAGGACAGTATCCAGAAACGATAATTACACACACAGACTTAAATCCACCCGCTGTGCAAGCTCCAAAAAACACCATGACACACATACAAAGGAAAACAGCAAGAACTGAATGAACAGCTGTACAGATTATAATTTTGGACTCTGGGTGCTTAATTCTTCTATCCGTAGCTAGCAACACTAACTAAAATTAGAAATCAAGCTTTAAATTTAAACTGTGATCTGCAAGAAAACAACTCCACGTAGTGCATCACTGTCAGAAATTTAGTAGGACAAGTAAGCAGCTGCCCCAGAGCTAAGGTGAGGACAAGGATTCATCACCAGACCGGGATCCCAGTCAGAAGAGGGAGTTAGGAATAAATCAATAAAGCAACAGCACACTCTCTCCTGCCTTAACACCAAATGCCAGAGACACTGGCATTTAAAAAACTTTACCCGTGGGAGAAAGTGCATTTAACCTATACAAACCTGAACACACAGAAGACAAAAATCAAAACTAACATCCAAAATCTTAGCAGACCATAGTACTATCAGAATTTACATGAGGATAACAAACTCACTCAAGGAAAAAGTAAAACAACCCCCCTCCACAAACCCATGATAATTCCCACAACCCCAGGGCTGTTATTAACTCTGGAAACATTACCAACACAGATAATTTTTTCTATTAGGTAATTAATTCCTCAGATCTAAGTGACTTAATTAAACGTATCTCTGCTCATGCTCATCTTTGCTAGGGCAGTGCTTCAACTAAGAAATTTTAACTTCCCAACATTTTAAAAATGCTTTATAATGTTGACATGGTGTTCTTCCAACACATGGCTTTGCTCCTTTTTCAAACTCCCTTAAAAGACCAAAACCCCAGCCAACTATATTCACAGTCACTTTCCATAAGGATATATTTTTAAAATTATCCATAATGTCTCAACACTCCTTCTCCCCCTTCCCCAGATTTCTATTTTTTAATAGAATCTAGAGGTTAGGGATGTAGAGTGTGTTCTTTCTGCTTTCCTTTCCAAAAATGCAAGGAAAACAAGTGTAGTTTCCCTTGGTTTGGTTGGAGGCCATCAAATCTAGCCTGCCTGTAGAACTATGCATGTTTTCTTTCTGAAATGTCACTGAACACGTTCAAAAAGCTTCAGCCTCTCGGGTTTTTTTCACTTTGTATCTTGCTTAACTAAAGTTACCACTGCTCTGCTTTTCCAGCTCTCTCATTTCAGTCTAGAATCTCAATTTCTAGTAAAAAAAACCAAAAAACCAAAAAAACCCCCAACACCCTCCTCAGAAACAGAAAACTACAGGATACACAAAGCAACACCTTTTTAAAAGTCCTTTATAAATGACAAACAAATCTACTTCACCTACTTGTTTAGTCAGTTTTCAATGGACTTGACAGCCAAATCAGCATTACTAACAGTGCTCTGTTCCCTGATGTTCAAAATTACAGCACTGAGGATCTGCTTTGCTCAAAAATAGAATTTTGAAATAATACAGGGGACGTTTAGTGTTACATAAGAAGATTCATAAGGTTTTGAAGGGTTTCTTTTAGATGTAGATGTCTCATGATACTTTTTCATTTCTTAGCTGTAGCAACACACTTGGCGACAGCCACACGGTGTTCAGCTCAGAAACCTGGCCACTAAACCAAACGTCAGAACACGGGAGCTGTAAGCTCCAGCACCACTGTCTGCGTGTCACGGAGGTTTTTTGCTGCTCCTTCACCTCCAGACAAAACCACTGACTGAAGCCATGGCTTGAAACAAGGCAGACTCTACTTGTAACAGAATTAACAGGACTTAAGGCCCTCAGCTGTCACTTCCTTTAAAAGGGTTACTATATCCCCGGATCAAGAGCATCTTTTACAACTCCCATAGACTCAGCAAGGTTGCTTTTCCTTCAGAAGACTTAGAGAATAAAACTTCTGAAGCTTCCAGTGGTAGCAAGGAAGCTCCGCTATTTTCGCTATTTACCTCTTCGTAGGAACAGGATGGGAAAAAGATAAGATGAAAGGGAAGCAAAATAAGATTCCTTTTTGTGCATCAAAACAGTAATTAGTCATTTAAATATCTTGTGACTTGATGCCTGAATATTAAATCTCTTTGATTGCATTTTTCCCTAGGGAAAGTTATTTAGTCAAGAGGAGAACTCTTAGCTCCAAATATCTGTTCATTTAAAATTACATTTATGCAAAACTCAAACCAATGTTAGAATTCTATTTATAAAAAGTTATAAATGCTAATTCACACCAGTTGAAGACACACTTCTCCAGAATTTTATGGACACTTTGCCATCTGTTTGTAAAATAAAAACATCTATCATTTTTGTAAGCATTAGGGGAAAAAAAAAATCCTCCAACTCAAGTCTTCAGCCACATAACAGAAACTACCAACTTCCCAAAATCCTGCATGGCCTGAAGTTTGGCAAGCAGAACACAGGCAGGTGTTAAACCCACGAGGTTTGCCACAGGTTATGTCAGAATTGGGCTCTCTGTCATCAACACTAATATCAACTGAGGAGAAAGGTTTTTAGGGCAACAAGAGGGAAGGAAAGGAATTCGGCATGTTTGCAGAAACAATGAGGAACAAGAGCTTAAGAGCAACTATTTTACATAAGAAGGTCCAAAAAAGATTCGGAAAGAGGCCTGTGCTTACTGATGGCAAACAAACTTCTTTTGGGGGTGTGTGTGTGTGTGTGTACACACATATTCAAAACAAATGCAGAGGCAAACTTCAGCTGTGGGAAGCGTCTACTTATTCCTAGAGTTAGCCCTCAAAGCAAAACTTAGGAAACAAAAGCATCACAATAACCACAAAAACAAGCCTTATAATTAATGCTTAAAATCCTTTCCTGGCCTATGACTACTTTTACTCAGCTAGGACATATGTCTGGGTTAGGGAGACTATACAGACAGCTCATGTAATTTTCAAGCCTGAAAACTTTTAACTGCCAGGCAAACAACAAGAGAGAGACAGCAACCTGACATTTCTACATAAATAAATGCATGCATGAACTCTCACTCTCTTGAACTGAGAGATAAACTCAACAAGCGTCACAGCAAACAACTAAATTCAAAATTCTGGTACAAGAGGAAATTAAAGGTGCTTCCTCTCATATTCAGAAGCTACAGGTATCAAAATAATCAGAATAGATCGACTGTGCCCAAAAGAAACACAAGCATCCTGAGCGCTGCTACCTACTGCTTAAATACTCAACTTGTTCCACGCTAAAGGTTTAAGCATCTTCACGAAAACAAACACCACCAAAACAATCCGATAAAAGTCAACCTACCAATTAGAAAATAGCTTTAAAAAACCCCACAAAACTGCTACACTTCACAATATACATTTTCGCACAAGCGTAAAGCAACTCATGAACAGCAGAAGACTTGGAAATACCGAATCATGCTAAAATGGTAGGGGAGTTATATTAAAAAAAGCTCCAGAGAGTGGTTACTCTATGGACAACAAGATGCAAAGTGCATTACTCTCTAGAAACATTTCTGCCCCAAGACATTTAATAAAAATTCACTGACTCCATTAACAAAGAGCAACAGTGCCACAAAGAGCAAACTCCATTTAAAGATGATACCTCTCTTAAAACAAATGTAACTCCAAATTTACTACATTTAGAATTACGGACAGGAACTTTACAGCCTATCACCTTCAAAGGACAATCAAAGTCTGACAAGTAGAAAAACTCGGGACCATGACACTGTCACAGAAACACTGAATATTCTGAGTTGGAAGGGACCCACAGCGATCACCAAGTCCAACTTTTAGGTGGAAGGTCCATACGGGGATGGAACACACAGCCTTGGCATTATTAGCACGCTGCTCTAACCAACCGAGCTAGTGTCACCTTTGTTCTTAGCACCAAATTTCAAAACCTGCTTACATAACTGTATTTCTACACTACTTCCCTATTTGCTGGGCTTAGTGCACAGATGGGGAAGACCGATTACACTACGGAAATAATTAGAGATTTACAACGCTGCAAATAACGCACTTCGGAGCGGAGTCTTCAACAATAACAGTTACCAAGCGTTCTACCTTTAGCAATAACACCTACTGATTGTTCCACCTAGCTCGGAAAGTGCTGAGTGAATGATTAAACGACCCTGAAGTTCAAAACGGTTTAAAGTTTCATCCTCCACTGATACAGCAAAACCGAGCAGGAAGTGGCGGACTTTTAGCCTTCCACGCGGATTTCCTTACTCCGCGTAGCGCCCCTGAAGCGCCTTTTCGTGGGGACCATCGCAGCTTTACCCGCACCGCGCCCGTCTGGCGGGCACGTGCGGGGCTCTGGGATACGCCTAAGCACAAACCCTTCCAACCTCCCGGCCCCGCCGGGGGGAACGGCAAAGGGAACGGGAACGGGAAAGGGAACGG
>VWZN01008032.1:533786-545374 GCA_013396955.1 Regulus satrapa
GGGCCGCCCCGGAGCGCCCCTCGCCTCAGGGCCGGGCCGCGGCCCCGCCGGGCGCTGTCCCCGCCCGCGTCGCCGAAGCGAGTCCGTGCTAAATAAAGGGGAAACAGGGGCACCTGCCCGAAAGCGGCGAAGAACCCTAAAACCAGGGCACCTCCACCACGGCACTTCCACCCCGCTTCTCTGAAGCTTTCAGAAACTTAGTCCAGCAGCAAAGTGCAGACACGTAAACTGCTGTAAGCCTTGCGTGGACTTAAGTTATTATCAGTGACCCGCTCAAGCGAGCTCACCCCAGGCAATGGGCAGAACTCACTTGAGCATGTCTGATTAGGGAAGCTCGTTTACATCTCAATGGGTCGATTAAATTGATGCACTATTCGTCTCTAAGCAAGGGATCGGAAATGCCGAGTTAGCCCGGTCTCTCTGCACAAGCCGCCCCGGGCCATCCCGGAACGTCAAACCGCGCTCGGGCAGGCCCGGGTCCGGCTCGGGAGCTCTGCGTGCTCCTCAACGCTTCGCACCAGGTCATCTGTAATTCCAGCCCTGCAGTAAAATCATCTTACCCAGGTGATGCTTATTTTCATTTAAAATAGTTGGCGTGTCGACTGATTTTTTTAAGTGCCTCTCCACTTTTAATGCAAAACACTGTCGTTTTTACTGTCGCACGAGAATCGGTAGGCGGAACTTGGTTCTTTATCACACACTACTCTTGGGAAACAGAACTTTCAAAAATACAGCATAGATAGAACAAAAAAACCAACCAATCAAACAAACAGAAAAACTTTAAGTTTGCTTAGCAATTTTAGAAATTATCTCTATAGTAGAAACAAAAGCCATTTTAAAAATCACACATAATAATGGTAATAATAATAATAATAATAGTATCACCACCATCCTCAACCCTAAGCCACTGCTAGACACTAGATGAAATATTACTAGATGCAGTTGTTAACAGAAGATTGAAGCCAACTATTTGCATGACTGTTTGGGAAACCAAAACCCTCTAGGTTTCCCAAACTGCTTAAACTGCAACTCATTTGGCTTCCTAATTTCTCAGGGATGTTAAATTCTACCTGTATTGCAAATCGGTAACACAGTGAAAGACAGCTGCTGAAGAGAATGAGACTTTTTAAAAGGGAGGCTTGTTTGTTTTGGAAGTTTTAGTTGTTTTTAAGGAGAATGGTATATGAAGTAAGGGGTATCATTTTGTATTCATTTGTATTTCAGTAGTTTAATCAGAATCAAAGTTTTTAACATGCATATTGCTTTTTACTCTACTTCAAAAGCTTAAAACACACTCTGGTTAGAAATATAATCCTAAAATAAATTGCCCATAAAACATCTACACCCTTTTCCACAAATACTGAATAATTCAGTCTATCCAATTAGCAGACACATAAGGTGCTGAAAAAAAAACACCCAGAAAATCACAATATGCTGTCATAGATTATCTTTGACTTAAAAAATTAAGTGAAAATGAAACATCTGGCAGCTAAACAAAAAAAATGGCCATTAAATATAACTCTCCACTTACACTGATGAAAGGAAACAATACATAATGAACATTATGAAAAGTGAAGTATTGAAAATATCCTGAACTATAAAAGAAGAGTAACCAAGTTCAAACTTATCCTTAATTGACCTTTGCAATTCTAACCCTGCCACCGGCCTGAGAAAAGTGCAGAGCAAGCAGAATGGACAATAACATTTGGATACAAAGAGGACAGCCCATTAAGAAAAAAGTTTTGGCCTGGAAACCTTGGACTCATCAGCTTTTAATGTTTTGCCAATAAAAGAGATTGTGTTTAAATAAATATTTTGTAGCAGAAGATGATTAGCCCTCAAAATTAATTTGCTAGTAAGGTGGAAAGTGCGATTGAAAACAATGTGACATCAGCCCTGATGTCTAATGGTAACAGGAAAAGGTATAGAACATATCCAGACTGACATTTTCATTTAACTTCCTTTTAGTTTGAAAACGCAGGTATATTTTAGGGGTTTTTCAGTTTCGTAGCTTTTATCAAAATGCACATTTTACATGTGTAGACATCAGTGCTGGATTGTGACAGTAGCTAATGTAGGATTGGTATGTTTTGTATAGTGACCAAAATACTCTTTGCAACCTCTCAGTAAATGGTCAGTAAGTAGAAATTAATAAATCTAAGTGCTGCATGTCTATTTAAAAAACTAAACTGTAAGGTAAAGTAACTGAAACATAATGAAAAGACATTTAGAATTGCTATCATTATTGGTTTTTAAACTGCTGAAATAATTTGGGGCATTTCTTTAAGGCTTTATCTTTTTATGATCTCAATTAAAAGAACAAACTTAACTAAAATTGAAGCAGTTTGTGTATCAGCTATGCAGCTGGTAAATATAACCATTTCAAAATACATTAAAAAGTACTAAATTCAAACTGAGCATTATGGACAAATATACAACTTGACCCATGAACCTACAGACGGAGGTAAGGGTCTCTTGTGCTCTCATCTAACTAGGCTTTGTGAAGCCCAAAAATGTAATTTCTATTTTGGTTTGCAAGATCTGTATTGTTTGACAAGTTTATACAAATTCTGGTATTTATTTAGTTTTATGGCTTAAAACCTCTCTGAGTTCAAGAAAGACTTCCAGTCATTTATTTAAGCATCAATTGTAGCCTTTTGCACATGGGCTTGTTATTTCCTCCCATTCTAGCAGCAATCATCACAAAAGTACGACACATGTTGTGTATATAGGTTAAACAATGTCATTTTTGTTGCCTTTTGGCGTCAAGCCTTTTGTATTTTAAGGATACAAGATTCTAGGAGACAGTTTAACTTAAAAAACCCAAAAAAACCTTTATAAAACATTTTTTAAATTAGGGTTTGTTTGTATTTTGTATTACACTAAACTATGCACTGACTTCTGTATCCGTAAGTATTTGCAATTTTTTTCCCTTCACTCTGTGACTTCCTTACATGCTGCTTCTAATAACTCTTCAGTTATTTATACAGCAATTTCGTTGACCTGTTGGTTTGTTTGGTTTCTTAATGCTTTAAAAAAAAAAAGCCCGAAAGTTGAGTCCAGCATCCTCAGGAAAACTAAGCTGATCCACAAATGGATCCATGCCATGAAGCCATATCCAAAAGAGAAGGAATGGGAACTAGGCAGCAATTCTCTTACTGAGAAGAGATAAAGCTAAGAGAGGAGCAGCAAAAGCTATTGCCAGATTTCTACTTTTCCAGTGACAGAAACTCTTAGAGGTGCTGGAGGCAGTTATCCATAGGAGGACTAAGAAGACTTCAAAAGAATTAATGGTTTAGGATTATTATTTTATAGAAAGTAAAAAACATTGTCCCAACATCACCTGGACAGACAAACAATAAAATGGTAAAACAGGCTCTATCTTTCAGCACAGAGGATTTGATGGAGTTTTTTTTAGTACTGCTAGAAAAGAATCGGTTTCCTTTACATAGCTTGTTTTGGAGACTTAAGTTTTTATGTGTCTAGGGAAAGCATGTTATAGTGGAAGCAGTTATTCTCTTAGATGGAGTGGTGGTAAAAAGACACAAATTATGCTGAGACTCTCCTGTCTTGAAATACATCTTCCTCTGTTTAAGTTTTAATGGATTCAGAACAGGTATCCTAGGAATTGTAAGGATTAAAAGTGATTTATTATTTTCTCTTTCATATTTTCGTTCTGTAACAAATATCCCCTCTAAAATACTATGCTAGACACACCTTGAATTCTTGATTTAGTAATCTTTACTAGCAAGTGATTTCACAAATTAATAGTGTGTAATGTACTGCTCTGGGGGGAGGGGGGTTGTTTGTTTGTTTTTGTGGGGTTTTTTGTTTGGGTTTTTTTTGGTGGGTTTTTTGTGGGTTTGTTTGTTTTTTTAATCTTTATCCAAAACATTTTGTGTTCTGACATACAAAACAATAATAATAAAATCAAATTTATAAGTTAAACACAATTTGAGCAGGGTAGACTGGTTACCACCTCTGATTTAAGTATGGACTTCTGCAAACATTAGATTATAATTAATGAATAATCTCTGAATCAAGTAAATTTAATCACTTGATCCTGTATTATTTCTAATAGAAGTGCCAGGAGAAGGACAAAGCCCTTATGCTTTTCTTGCAAAAAACCCCTAACAAACAACAAAAAAACCCAAGCAAACAGTTGAAAAAACAAAAAAGCAAGCAAACCCACAACCAAATTAAAAAAACCAACCAAACAAACAAATACAAAACAAATAACCAACGAAATAAAACTTTCTCCTACCAACATAATTGCTAATTCATCAACTAAAGACCTAAGGATGTCTTACTTTTTGATATTCTGCACAGTATAACGTGAAAGGCTAAAAAAGAAAACCAGAAGTCGATAAATTATAGCTGTACACGGGTCTGCACACTGTCCCATCAACCTCAACTGCCAGTTCTCACACCCCAGCATGGGATAAAGGGTAAACTGGGGACAGGCTCTGTGCCTTTGCAAGACTTCAGAAACTTTACTTCTACTCTGGTAGTTGCCTGGCTCTATGTAAATGCAAATAAAATAGCAAATTCTGTTCAACAGTAAGATCTGAATGCCTTACTATGACATGCTCTAACTTTTTAGATTTTTACTTTACACTTCCAAGGCAGAAGTTCTGTCTTGAAAGTCAATTTATGAAAAAATCATTTCAAGTGCTTCAGAGCTTCTGGTTAGTAGGATCAAGTGTTTTCAAACTTCAGAATTATGTTGCTGATGTTAAATAATGTGATGTTAAATTAATGTGGAGTTACTATTTAAAGCCAAATGCTTTGATTTGCAGTTCCTGAATCAGAATGAAAGTAGCTTATCTGCTTCCTTCACACAGTTGAGGAAAACAGTGACTTACACCTAGACAGGAATTAGCCTGGCTTCAAAAATCTTTTGGTGCAGGAAAGTACATCTTGGTATGAAGAGGCATTTCCTATGTGTATGTTTAGATTTCTTTTAATTTTATTTTAATGTTAGTGGGATGTACCTACTTACCGAGTGTGAGTGAACTCTGAATTCCACATCAAATTAATATGAATATTAAGCACCTTATACAGGCTGTATCCTCTTTACTTAACATAAATGCATTTCTCCAAATAAATGAAAAAAAAATACAAATAACTCAGCTTTTGGATTTCCAAAGCTTGTTATTAGCTTGTAAGAATACAAATATTCTTTCAATTTTAGAAGTGGATTTTTCACACACTGTAGTTTGATTTGTACTAAATTAAGCATGAGTGACTGTTATAAAAATATTGCTTGTCTTCTAGGATACAAATAATCATGATCAAATTTATAACCAAATGTTTATATATGCACTTAAGAAAGCATAAATTAATAATGCTGCATCAGCGAGGGAAAAAAGCCTAATGAATAGTTTGACAGTGAATATCCAGCAGAGGAGGCTAGTTCTGAATATAAAACTGATCAGATGAGATTGTTTCAAGATATCCTTATCTATATATCTTTAAATGATAGCAGATGCTTAAAAATTTAAAACTCTGATAGGGTTCCCCTCAAGAAAATGCTGTTTCTGAGGTTTTTAAACATTTTGAGAATGCAAACAACTTGTGGGAGATGGGCAGATGTTGAGAGGGAAGTGTTTTGGTTTAGATGCAAACATGAAGTTGCAGTGAGAAGAAAAATAGAGAAATCACATTACATTCTTTTCTCTGTCACTAATGTAGGTGGGATATGGAAACCAGAGGCGCTGTGATGTATCACTGGCATTTTCTTCTCACCTCCCCTGTGAAATGCCCAAATCTGCTGTTAAGGCAACCTGAGAAACAGAGCCAAATGGAAAGTGGTTTTCTCAAATCATTCCGGTTACAAGAGGTAAGATTTTAACCTCTTCATCCACCTCCAACAAAGACAGCCTTGTTCCCATTCTCTTATTGCACAGTGTGTCAGTTTTACGACTGTTTTGACATTCTGACCAAGAGGACACGACAGACCTCTGTCGTTAACACCGGGGTTAATGTGCACCAGCCTGCCACTGGTCACACAGTGCCAAGTCGGCTGAGCTTTTGATTTATAAGCAACTCAAGAAGGGTGTTAGCATAAAGAGACACAACCTAATTTTAAAAAAAGAAAAAAAATCAAGGGAGAATATGAAAAAATGGGAAGGAAAAACAGTTTCTCACATTTAAGTAGCTCGTCTGGAAGTCTGCTTGACTAGACTTTCCAAATCCCACAGATTCCCACAACACCCAGTTTTTAGCTTGGAAATTGATTCAGAGGTGATGAAAGAAAGCAGAATAGTTTCTTATGGAATCTTCATTCCTTCTGTGCTTATAGATGAATATGGGCTAGGCAGAAAGTGTCTATGCAGAGTTGTCAGATGTATGTTTTTCCCCCCTCTGTTATCTAGCATAGTTTCTCCCTAAAAGATGCTGATTGCAGCACTTTTCTTGAATTGGGAATACACAATCACTTTGTCTAAAGACATCAAGATGTTCTGCCTTGTGTGGATACCTTTAAGACTGTCAGAAATAACACAGCTGCTCTGCATTATAACTTTTTTAAATTAAATTTGAAATTTTCTCGAGGAAAAAAAAATCTTAATAAATCCAGCCAGAAAACATGCCCTGTCTACCCCTGGTATTACAGAAGAAAGTCTGTCAGGTGAAAGGACCTTTTCAAGAAGTTATCCTTTTAGTCAGCAGGTTATGGCAGCACCAAGATTCTTTTGGTAAATAAAGGGATGCCCTGAAATCCCCAGGTCTGAGTCACCTGATTTTTAAGTCTGCTTGAACAAACATGGAAAGCTCACTCTTATTTGTATTAATGAATATTTCAGATGCACACCCCTGGGAGACCAAAGGTCTTGCTTCCATTTAGTAATTTGCTCAAAGCCCTGAAGGGGAGTGAGGATTAAGAGCTAACTTTTCATTACCTAAATCATTCACAGGTCAGTATTAGCAAACTTACAGGCATGGGATATCTCTGATTAAGTGAGGGCATTCATATCTGAATTAGTCACAGGAGGCAGATGGAGACTTGATCAGGATACTCAGTTAAATTTAAGATACAGTTCCTATCACAGCACACATCCAAAATTTGGTTGTTTGTTTCCTTGTTGTTTTTGCTGTTGTTTGGGTCCTTTTGTAATTTTTTAAAGCTATGATTTACTTGTTCTATTTATTTCCACTGAGGATTACAGATTTAACAATACTCATCTAAAGGCGGGTGAAAGAAGTTCTTCATGAATATATATGATACAGGGATTCTGGTTCATTTAGCAGCCCAACTTACTGTAAATCCAGGAAAATGCAAGTTAACACCACCTTACAGGCCCATTTCCCAGATCTCTAACCCAAGGAAAAACCAAAATGGAACCTGACAAAAGGAGGACTGCTCCGGGAGGAACAAATCTGCTTACTGTTCCCTGGAATTCCTACATTATACATTTGAACATTATGGAGTAAAATCCATGAGGCAGTCCTGGGGGCAGGGATGAGATCGAACCCCACCTTTTCTCTCTTCCTCTGGAAATCCCAGTGCTCAATGCACTGTAAAATCTAACTTGTCCTTTTCCTATTCCCTAGCAAAAGTGATCCAGATTCTGCTCAACAGCAGAAGATAGACAGTCAGCATCCCCCATTTTCAGTCATTTGCTCCAAGTTAGAATTCCCATAGATGAGCTCTAGAGCTCTTGTTACGTTCACTGGTGCTCAAAGCAATAGACATTGTGTCTGTATCTACTTTTTTCTGTTTATGGTGTTGGATGGCTCTGACCAACTTTCCATTTACCATCCAGGAGCTCCACAACAGCATCCCAACCCGCTGCACAGGTAGTGAAGACTAGGACTCGCCTGTTATTTGGCAGTTCCCATCCCTCTCTTGTTTATATTGGGGGATAAGCAGAGAGAATAATTTTTAGCAGATGTACTGACTTTTTAAACACTGCAATACCTTCCGACCACCAATTTCAGGCTCTAGCTACTATTAGTAGAGAACTGATGAACAAACCTTCGCATTAAGGAAGTTTATAGTATTGGTATTATCTTGCTCCTGGACAGCACAGTGGTAACACAGTAAACTGGAAATGTGACTTAGTAAAGGGTCTAAAGAAGCCTGCAGGACCTGAAGCCACTAGTGTGCAGTCACATCTGTCCAAGGTATATTTTGCTGCTCACAACAGCAACACAGGTATTATATTTCAAAGCACTGACATTCCCCCACCCTGTATATTTACTAAAGAATTTAAAATCTAGGATTGTCTCTTCACTGCAACATGAATTAACTCCTTGTGCTATTTGCTAAGAGAGGAAAAATATGAAGAATGCTAAAAGGTGGAAGGATGTGCTAGGTATAGCAGTTCCACTGGCATAGGAGGAACGGATAATTTGGAACAGATAATTTCATAACACTGAAAGGTCATGTAAATATCAGTCTGGAAGAGGTGTGGAGAGACCCAACTTAGTAGAAGATGAGTCTGAAGCAGGCGTGTAATATATTGTCCTTTGTTCACAGCTGGGAAACAGGTGATCCTTGAAGTAAGTTTTAAACTAACTCCTCACTGCTACAAGTAGCTCAAGTGCTACTGACAACTATGATGTGGAGAAGTACAGCTAGCAAAGTTATGAAATAAGAAAGGTGAGAAACAAGATTATGTCACAAGGTATAAACATAGCCCCCACACCTTTGAAACCTTGTTGAATCAAGGACACAATGGACACTTTAGACCCCTCAAAAGATAACAGAGAGGAGTCCCAGGAACCAAGGTATGTTATCAGCATAGGAAACTGCAGAGCACAACATATAAGTGAATGAAGCAGGAGGTATGGCTTTTGTTTGAACTGAGTCCCAAACAACGTTCTTCTACACCACCAACCCACTTCAGAGGAACTGTTTGCATGGTATTCGGGTTGACTTTGGAAGCTGATTATATCTGCCTGGTCTCTACACCTCTTACACTAACTACTATTGGCAATTTTAGACATCCATTTTTACTGTGGCTCTTACTTGAGTACATAATACTAGTGATATTAGTAAGAGGAATCTCACAAAGGCACAAAGAACATTTTGGTCAGTCAGATTGAATTAAGCTGTTGAAAAAGATTGGTTTATAGCATGATGCCATACTTTAAATAGTTTTAAGCCAAGAGACCCAAGTATCTTTCAAAGGTGTCTGGACTCTGTATAGACTTTCTAGGTAAAAGGGAAACCGTATTAGGAGAAAAATACATTTGTTTTGGTACCTTAGAAATTGAGGTATATGTAAGGGAGAAAAATTAAGAAACCCCCCAAAAAAAAAAAAAGTTCTTATGCTTTAGGTCCTGGAATTCCATATACTGGTATTTCAGAAGGAGTAGGTGGGGAAAACACAATAAAGATTGAGCGACCTCACAGAAATCAATCTTTCAGGCACTTCTGCAGATGATGCAGGAGGTCTATTATTTGCTACCTAGATTTGAGAGGATGCAAAATTTAAAACACTTCTTACTCCTTACTGGCAACACAATGGCTCAAAATGGAAGGAAAAGATAAGGGTGAAAACCACTGAATTGCAGAAGATCAGCACTTCACTCTTCTCACCTTATGATTTAATAGGAATTAAACCAGACACTTTTGATCAGATGCAGATTCAAAGTTGCAAAGCCACAACCAAAGTTAAAGAGTAGCCTCAGGTGAATGGGAGAGAGGGGAGTAAGTGTGAAGCAAGGTTCCATTCAGATTTCATGTTCTTGCTGACTTCATTGAGCTCTAACTGACTGAGCAGCAAAATCACAACAATCAGTTTGTTCATGGCCTGCATGCACTGGCTGCAGCCACAAGAAATCATCGCTTATGTGGTCAGGATAAGAAGAACAGTAAAATACCTTCAGTAAGCACCTCAGTTTATCATTTGCTCAGTACTGTTGTCCATTGATGAGGACACTGAACAGTGGTCTAAAAGGTGTCAAAAAAGAAAAGTTACATCAGAATTAAACAACCCAGTGATATCTAGGATTGATAATTACTGTAATAGATTCAACAACTGGCACTACTTCTATTGGCATAAACTGTGCCCAAAATGCCAACCTTATGTTCTAATGATTTGGTCTCAGAAATGGAAATGGAGGATGGCCAAAATCCACACTTTCTAAGACGGTTTATGTCTTGGTATTTGTCATCAAGATCTAGGAGGTGTACCAGGACACCAAAGAACTAATGGTCATACTGCACTGTCACAGGCCACCAGGTCTCTGCTCCAGCCAAGAATCCATAAAAGCAGATCTTGTCTGACAGAGCAGATCTCATAAAAGCTGGCTGCTCTCTTGGATATATGTTTGTTACTAGCAGAAGGTTGCAAGATGTATTTTACCTAAGACAGAAGCAAAATTTACCTTCCTTTAAAAAAAGGATAATGATTAAGAGACCACAGAGATCTGCTGAAGTTGTATATCAGTTTCCATAAAACGAATTAGCTTAATGAGAAAACTCTTTGGACAAAAACCTAAATGCATTTTTAAGATTTCAACATTTATGAGAAGTTTAGAGACTGTTTCAATCTGCCTAGAATTTGTCAAATTTATTCTTTGAAAATACTGAAGACATTGAAATGTAAAATAGATACAAAAGCCTCTAAAATTATCAGCTTTTATCACTCCAAAATATCAGGCACATCAATTCCTTAAAAATGTGTTACATTTAATGTCAAATTTGTTCCTGAACCTGTTGAGTTTCCAATATATGCTCTGATCATGGGCTTGACTATGTCTTCCCACCCATCTTAGAACATTAATCACTTCTGTTTTCTTACACCTAATATGGATGTTAGCAGAAAGCCTTCTAATCCTTTTGCACTTAGAACCGAGGTGATCTGTAGGTTGCAACAAAAGAAAACAACACACATTAACATATATCTATTTATAAAGACATGTAAAATGCATGCTCCACTTAGCAACAGGAAAGAAAAAAAAGGACCCACCTCAGGTGAATCCTCTTACAGTCTGAAGGACTACCTTAGGTTTTCCCTTCTTTTCAACCCCACCTTCATACACAACCCAAACTCCTATAGAGCTCATCAGGAGATTTGCATATGCAAGAGCAAGGGGGACCTTGGGGCTTAGTAACCAGCCCTGGATGGAACCTTTAACTTCACAAGCAAACAATGGACTAGTTGCACAATAAGTGTGTGCCAAAGCCTTCCATATTGGCTGCAAAGAAATCATTTAAGGACCTTTCATCTGCAGCCACTGAAAATAATTTTGGAGGTGGGACTGAAAAATCTCATCACTAAGGAAAACTGGACTCTAGGTACAGGATTTAAAAAAAAAAAGAGAAAAAAGGCTCTGCTTCGTTACACAAACCAGCGAAAGGGTGAGGTCATGCCTCTGCCGGGCCATAGTTCATGCGACAGTACAATTTTCTAGAGGTACAATTTCATCGTCATTCCAACTAATTTGCGGTTACTTTTGATAAAGAGAAAAGGAAAAGATACAATAGATCAACCCGTGCCCCACCTTTCTCCCCCCGGCCCCCTCCCCCTTTAGAGCCAGGGACACGAAATTGTTTCGGAGCCCCACAGCGCCACCAACACAGAGCAATGCAAAACAAAAAAGATCTCCCACCGGGTGAAAAAAAAAAAAAAAAA
>VWZN01008038.1:15667-26427 GCA_013396955.1 Regulus satrapa
AAAAAAAAACAAACCCAAAAAACCAAAAAACAAACCAGAGCCTAAATGATTTTGTTTACTGAAGCTAGGCATGTGGGCTAACCAGACTTCTAAGTAGGTGAGTTTCTGGATAACACCAAAATTAGTCCTGATATAAACAGTAATTTAGAGTGCCCAGTAATAAGCCCAAAGCAAATAAATAGCATACTTATTAAGTAATTATACATCTACTTCTCCTTGTAGAGCCTTAGAAAGTAAGTTGCCTAAAACACAAAATAGCAACCTTTTTGTAGTCAGATTTATGTCAGGTTTTACTGATGAAATTCTTTATTGAGGACACTGACTCTAGAGTAAGGACAGTCCTCAGAGAAATAGAAAGTCCTTTACTAAACCTAAAACGCTTTTCAGATATTGACAAGTATAAGAACTATCCAACATACTAGTGAATTTTAAAGTACTTAACCATAGTTCCATGTGGCATTATTTAAAAAAAACAAAAAAAACAAAAAACAAAAAAAAAAACCAAAAAAAGGAAGTATGAGATGTGCTAAATATTTTAAAAAGTTAATTTATAAATGTTTCAGACAGGACCATATCCAAGAAAAGTTTTGAGCAAGAGGAGATGCTGAATTTCAAACTTATGTAGCCAATATCTCATTGTGATCACAAATAATCGTGTAGATTTATGTGAATAAGTCAGCAGAGCAACTGAAGAATCAGCTACTTGATGTTTCTTTTTAAATTCCTCACAACTCTGAGACATCACCATTCCCCATCTTATATCCATATTTATTTTCCTGCAAGTTTCAGCTTTTGAAACAAAATTCATAATTATGCTAATGGGGACTTTCTTTTCTGGCACAGGGAGTTTGAAGTACTTTTAGCAGTGATTTTCTGATTGAATCTGCAACTTGTGCCATGTTTTCACTCTGCTCTGTGTGTGACAATTTTGTCCCCATTGAGATGACCCACAATCAGTAATACAATGCTTTTAAAGAGGTTAATTGAATAGGGAAGTCATCATTGCAATTATTCCAGATGATACCAGCACTACAGGGCTCTTCAAGTGAATTTAATTTCAGAAATATAAAGACACTATTTTATCACTCCATTCATAAAACATTAAGGTTTCCTACCCCATGGCCAGAACTGCTTTAAGTCTGCCTTTGGGCACATTTCTCAAATATACAGATACAATATAACAGCTATAATATAGCAAAGGAAGCTCAGCTGTACATTCTCATTGGAAAACAGCCTCTCTATAGTGTACCACGTTAGATTTCAGGATGAAAAAAATAATGAACCCACACACTGTGTCTCTGCTGTGTTCAATTGCATTAATTTTCCACCAAGGAAGGAGAAGCAAGATGAGGGAACATACTCTCTGTGGATGGAAAGTTTTTCTAACCTTGCACAAAAAATCCCATTGCAGTGATGAGCTCTGGCCTTGTTCTATCTAAATGCAAAGAGAACCAAGAAAAAAAAAAAAAAGGGTCCAACTTGGAATCTCTTAGTGCTCTCTGACTAGTCCTATGGTTGCTCTCTGGGAGCCTTGAAATCCTCTGTAAAAGTTTTCTGAATTCAAATTCTATAGCACTTGTCTCAAATAAAAGCTCATTCATCTAAGTCTTTCTTTAAATTCATGTGTGACCCAAGACAAAACACTTTTCTTTCCTATACCTGCATGTCTGCTCTCAGGAACACAGTGGATAGGAAAAGAAATCACAGCTCTTTCATTATGTGTGTTCTGCTTCAGAAGTTGCCATGCCTGAACAGGAAGAGATGACTCTCACATTTCTGCCTATTTTTGCTTCTGCAACTCAAAAAGGAGGAAAATCAAATGTTTCTGTTCCACATGACTGTACAGCAAAGTGCAGCTGACTCAACTAAGCAACACACAAAGGAATTGCATCTAATTTTTCATTTTCACATAGTAATAACAGATACTCTGAATGTTCTTATTTTCTTCTCAGCTGCTGTGTACTTTAAGCCTCAGAACATAGGAAGAATATGGTTATAAGGTGGTTCAACCGTACTTAAATGTAACATCCAAAGAGCTCAGCAAGCAGAGGGTAGAGTTTGTGCACCAGTCTCTGGTTTGGGCTCTGCTTCTGAGATAGTCTAGAAATTTATCTAGTAACCTTAGACTGCCTGGAAAGAGTCACTGGGACAGTTTTGCTCTGGGAAAGCTCTAGCACTTCATCTCTGACAAGTGTTCCTCAAAAGTACATTTAAGATTTAGTTTGCAGCCAGCTCTAGTCAAGGGAGGAACTAGACATGTTTAGTGGCAGGTAGGGACACATGCTTTTGACATCGTCTGGTGCCCAAGCAGAGTTACAGAATTATAGAATATCGTGAACTGGAAGGGACCCACAAGGATCATCAAAGTCCAACTCCTGTCTCTGCACAAGACAATTCCAAGACTAACACCATGTACATGAGAGCATTATACAAAAAATTACTTGAACCCTTCTAGGCTAGTGCTGTGACTCTTTCCCTGTTTGTGAGGTGATAATCCTCATCCTATAATGGGCTGATCTAACTTCTGCAATGCCTTTTGCCATTAATGTATTTAAAACCCCTCCTTCTTTTGTCCCCTCACAGTTATGGGTATCTTCAACCCCAACTGACGTTTGTTCACATGGATTTTCTCCATACAGGGGTGAGCGGCATCTCTGTATTCTTCTCACATTCACCTGACTTTGCTTCTACTGGGTATCACCTTCCTTTCTGCCTTGTCTTCAGAAAGAGATATCTGCTTAGCCAAGCCAGCCTCCTACCTTGTCCACTTGACTTCCAGTGTTTTGGAATTGCCTGATGCTGTGACTTTTGGAGGTGGAGTTGAAATAGTGACCAGCACTGATGGACACTAGCATATCCAAAAGCATTTTCCCAGGTACCTTACCCATTGGTTCCCTGAGCAGCCTGAATTCTACTCTCTTCATGTCCAGACCTGAGGGATTTCTGTCACTTTTTTTCCTATTAGCGGAGATGTTACACTTCACTGCCTTGTGGTCACTGTGACTAAGATAGCCACCAGTCATTACACCCTACATGAAACCCTCTCTGTTAACAAGCAACAAATCAAGAAGGACATCCTTCCTAGTCAGCTGCCTACCTGAACCCAGGTCTCTTGACCTCTGGATGCAAAGGATCCATACTAAGCAACAATGGGATTGTAGCCCAGGGGCATGACTTTGTGGGACCCTTTCTGACGGTCAAGCACTTAAGGGAAGATAGAATCCACCTGAAAAAATGGGAAAGAACACTCTTTCCTAAGACTGGGCAATGTGGTTAGGAGAGGGAGGGAGTTTATGACTCAAAATCAAATGCAAATGAGCAGATGGTTTGGATGGTGAAGAGTGCAGGATGGTGGTAGCAAAGGAGGTCTCAGGATTGATGAAACAGGAAACTTAATTGCATCTACACAAGTGCTCTCAGCCTGGGAGACAAAGTAGAAGGTTCTAAAAATCTATGTGCAACCATAAAACACCGGCACAGTTTCCATGGCAGACGTGATGGCTTAGGTTCCACAGCTAGAGTCAGCAATGGGAAGATGTGAGCTCTTCAGGAAAGATATGAGGCGAAGAAAAGGATGAGAGCTGCCTTTGATCTAAAGTGACAGTTGAGGTGTGTGCAGCTCATCTCTGGGACAGAGAGCAGAGACTCCCTGAGTGTTTAGGGTTCAGGGCTTGATAACAGGTCTGCCACACTCCACTGTGGCAGGCATGTGCTACTGACCATTCATCAGGGTGACAATGTGCACAATGTCTTCCTGAAATGACTGTTGCAAACACTTGCTCTCACATAGGCTTTATGCTTTCTGACATCTGGTCAAAGGGAAAATAACAGGACACAAGCAAAATTTCTGAAGGGTACTCAGCATAACCATGTGAAAAAACATGGAATTAATTCACCAGGGGAACTGAACGGTTGTATCTGCTCTTCTCTTACACGGAGGAAAAGGCTGGACACGTGACAATTAATAGCATCCTTGCTCTAGTGGTTGTATCACTAGAGAAAGCAAGATCTGGAACCAAATTAAGAGAAAGTAACAAAGTACAGGGTTTTTAAATAAGCAGATTTGTCTGTTTTGGCTCATAACCACAGTAAATTTTGGCAGATTTGGTAAATTGGCATCCAGGGTAGATACCATTGAAAAGAAAAGTCACTTAGGAAAGCTGGCAGGCCTCTAAGCACAGCCACACCATGTGTCAGAACAGTCCACCATTTTTCCTAGAGAGACAAGCAGACATACTGGAAGCTAGGTTAGTTAACAGGGGACTCATGACAAAGTTCCAAGGTAAAAAGACAGTGTAGAGGAGCTGGAAGAAGGAAACATCTATCTGTGTTTAGAAACACAATGAAGATGTGAATGTTTGGTGCTAGAAAGACTTAAGGTCCAGCTAGGTTGAGAAATGTCACAGTAACATTAAGGCCAATAAGAAACTCTACAGTTACAGAAAAGGACTCAACAAGGACCTGCTAAATGGAAGAAGTGATTTACAGGCAGGAGACAGAGCGATGGCTGAGGTGTTCTGTGCCTTCTTTCCTTCTTTTGGTCAGACTTTGCCAGCAGGGTCTCCCAACCTCCTTGCTTAATTAAGAAGTGGGAAATGGCTAACCATGGATTAGGCTGATTTGAAAGAATTTCATAGATCTGTTTGATCTCTGTCTGATAACCTGTTATCAAAATGTTGTATTCTGGACCCAAAAAATGTTACTCTCTTGTTTGCACCCTGTACCCAGAAATGAGTCACTGGGGAAGCAGGTGCTCGTCTCTTTAAAGTCAGGTTGCATGTGCAGAGCTCTCTCTTCCCTCTTGGATCTACTGGCAACTGTACAAACCTACAAGCTGCATTTCACAATAAAAACTTGCTGCAGAGTGAATTTTGCAACACCTATTGATGGTGCAGTCAGACCAAGTCTGAGGTTAGGCCACCATATATCAGTGCTTGAGAGTCCATTTTTTCCCCACATTGGAGCAGGGACCCATGGTGGCGGCACCAATACCTGAGGAGTCCAGTGGGTGCAGTGAGCCAGCAATGAGTGGTAGCTCTAACCCCACACAGGCAGGCAGTTCCCATCTGCCACTAGAAATGCTTTTTAAGATCCCCCCTTCCTGTTTTTATATTCTAGGGGGAAGGTTGGGCTAGGACGGCTTTGTCCACCATTTCCTTTTTGTCTCCCTACATATGGTCATCTGTGGAAGGTGCCATCTTTGGGAGATGTTACTCTGCTGTTCTGAGTTTCTCTGTGTTCCTTGTGAGTCACTGATATTTCAGCAGCTTTGAAAGTAGTGATGATTCCTGTTATTTTTTGTCTGTTGCTATTTTGCTTTTTTTATTTAACAGTCATTAAATATATATATATATATAATTTATCCTCTTTGGTGGAAAGGATTTGGTTAAACTGGAGGTTAACCAGTTAAACTGGTTAAAAGGGGAGGTAACTAATTTTAGAGTGTTCACCCCTTAAAATTGTGCCACAACAAGACTATCTGTTAAGACTCAATTGAGGTAGCATCTTTGGCAAGGCCATTCATTCTCTGTCACCTCTTGTAAGTCAAACAGACTGGGGTGAATGCAATCATAAATTATAAAATTATAAGATAATCTACAATGACTTTATAAACTCAAATATTATATGCATTTTGTATGAAGTTCAAAGAAAACAAATAGAAAAAGACAGTGATTGAATTAACTTTGGAATCACATTTTGGGATTTAATATGGTTTTTTAACCTCACTGCCTCTGGTGAAAGAATGACTGAATTTGTAGACATAGATTTCATTTGTCTTGATTGCAGCAAACTAGATACAAGTTGGGAGATCAGAATATGGATGTGATGACAACAGTAAACATTTGGGTGGAAGGGTTCACAAGGACACAGTTAACTGGGCTGTAGTCTGCCAGAGGCTGTCAGTAAGTGGTATAGTGCAAGGTCTATCCTGGGACTTGTTGTGTTAAGCATCTTGGTTAGTAGCCTGAGGAGAGAATGCAGAGCACACCCCTTAGGTTTGCTCATGACAGCAAGAGGAGAAGCTTTTGATGTACTTGAGGGCCAGGCTGCCTTCTGTTGACCTGGATGGATGGATGGATGGATGGATGGATGGATGGATGGATGGATGGATGGATGGATGGAAGGGAGGTGCTGCAAGTGAAATTCAGCTCAGAGCCCAGCTGTAAAACTAAAGTCTTGCACCAACAGCCCTATTGGGATGAGAAATAGTTTTGTTGGAGATGGTCCAGCACCTTGCAGTGCTGGACAGCAAGCTGAGTAGGAGCCAGCTGTTCCACAGCCAGCAGGAATAGCAGCACCTGAGGTGGTGTGGGATGGGGTGCAGCACAGAGGGATCACGCTTTATTCAGTGCTTGTTGTATCACATGTAGATGAAATCTTCATTTTTGTGCTTCCAATGCAAGAAAAAAATATATATAAACTATAATTAAGTCCGCAGTAGCCACCAAGGTGGAGCAGAAGCCCTAGCCATGCAAGGAGAGGCTAGAGTGCTGGGCATTTTTATTGGGAAAAGGGACAGTTTTGGGGGTGCCCAGATATCACTGAAAGGGGGTGTAGGAGGTACAGATGGTCCCTCCACAGCGCTGGGTACAAAGGGGGTGAAAGGGATGGACACAAGCTGGAGTCCAGCTCAGACAGGCAATTAGGAGCAGAGTTTTGCCAGATGCTCCAGGAGGTTAGACTGTCTCTGACTTTGGGGAGCTTCATGCCCCAGCTGGGTCAAGTGTTGAGCATCTTAGTCTGAGCCTAGAACTGGCTCTTCTCTGGACAAGAAGTTGGACTAGGAAACTGTGTCTATTCTAGCCTCATTTATGCTAAGATCTGAAGCTATCAAGCATCAAAAACCAATCACATTTTTTTAAACTGAAGTTGAAACTTCAATTGTTAAAATAGAAGAATACTTTTACACTCTCAAAGATGTGAATTTTTTTTTTTTCCCAGGGAACATGTCCAATAATAATCTAACTGAAAACAGCAATATTTGCATATGAGATTTTTAGATGAGAGTGTATTATCAATAGAAAAAAATATGGAAGTAAAATGCTGTAGGGATTTAATTTTTCTTTAGCCTAATGCTTGAGCATGGATATCCAGTGGATTTGTCCTGTTTCTATTTATCTCCTTATCAATAGGAAGTGACAGAATGCATACTTTCCTCAGACAGGCTATACTGCAGAGGCCAGATGTGTGTAAAACCTGATTAAATGTATACAATGACAGTAATTCAGTCTTTTAAGGTACACAGCATGGTTGACTATTTTCTCAAAATGTGAGGATATTTTCAAGGCTGTGAGGTTCCAGCTGCTGAGTGACAAAGATAATGACAAAAGCTTTTCCCAAATGAAAGGCAGGAGCAGCGAGCAGTTACTGTACATGCATTTAATAACCTGAGTCAAGGCATTTAACATTCCCATAGGACTGCCTAGGATTTGTAGTAATCTGTCCTCTCCTTCACATTATTTGGGAGTAGTAGCAGACAGTCAAAGCCTAATAGTTGTGCAGTTCATGAGGTTGTATTTTCAAAAGCTATTTAGGTACCTAAACAAGCAGATAAATAAATATCTAACACAGTAAGCTGATATGTTAGGCACAGTCAAAGCACAGAAGTTAAGAACCTTAGCAGATAAAATAGCTTCAAATAACTTATGATCATGGAGGGAACATAAATACTCTAACATTGTTCTTTCTGTAATAAAGTTTCAGAATTTAATTTCTGTTCCAAAGACAAGAATAAAATCCTGTATCTCTGTGTAGTTATAGTCTTGTCATGGTTTAGGAATGTTACTACCATTTTAGTGCCCCCTTCCCACAAGACTCTCCAAACCAGACGCTGCTCACTTGGTTCCCCTGCCTTCCCCTCCCACTTCCTCCTTTATGGACAGAGTTGGGAACTGGAGGCATAACATGTAAAAAGCACATGTTAAGAACAATTTACTGGAAACACTGATGGTATAAGAAAATTAACATTTACAGCAACAGTATTAATAATAAATGTATAAAAAAGAGAGAATGAAACACATGCAAAAATGCTCGTTGCAGAGCCCAACCCAACCTGACTGCTACCACATTTTCCCAGCTGGACAGGACATACCTCCTAGTCCAAAAGTGAGCGAGAGAGTTCCTTTCCCTTACCCTTGGCAATGACATAAGATGCTCTCGAATAGTATCAGGGTCCTGGCTATGCCCACACTTTCCCAACCTCTGCCCCATCATGGCTGCTGCAGAAAATGGAAGTGCTCTTGGTTGAAGGCAGGACAAGTACTCTCCAACAGAGGCCAGTGATGCTTGGTGTCTCAGTGACTTTCCAGAAAGCCAGTGATCCAGCTGATTTAATTTTTAACTCCAATACCTTCTCTATATCTGTCAACCTTTGCTTCCAATCTCTTTGCACATCACAGCCTATTTCTTCTTGTCCGGTGTGGTATTTTGTGGTAGCCTGCTAACAATTTGTTGCATACAGAGCAGCTAAAGAGAAAATCAGGCTCATCAACAGTTTCATGAAGGCTGCTGCAGTGTGAAAGATAGATACTCAAGGCAAAATTGAACATGAATTTTAAAGAAACAGATTAATAAATACATGAATATTTAAATCCCATTTATTTAACACTTTATACAAACTTAAGTATACGAATTTAAATCTAAATTTTTATATTAATATATAAAATAATGTTTACTAATTTTTTATTCTGACTAGCTGTGCTAAAAGCAATTTCAAAACCACTAATTTTTACTTCAAATTTGGGTCTATATCATACATGTGGGTACATCCTTTCCTTATTATTGTTGTGTCAAAAAAAAAAAAAAANTTCCAAAAAATACACTTTAATACCTTCTTTAATTCATGGACTGCTTCTTGTTGTCATTTCATAAACTACTGTGTAAAATGTGGAATGGTGACACTGAGAATAAAGGAGGGGGTCACTTCATAGAAACTTTCCCACTCTGTTCTCCACTGGGATACAAATTCCTCCAGGCAGCATCAGGCATGTACTATACAAGTGGAGAATCGAGATTCGTGTATCTGCTCATTTTTCATTTTTAGTGCTTGTATGTCTGCAAGAGACAAATTGTTATGGTTTTGCAGGCTGGAAAGAATTTCAACCCTCAATTTATCTCATTCATACATGGTAGCTAAGCAGATTATACAGCGATTAAAAAGTGCGATAGTTCAATAGCACCCTATTTTTCAATAAGGAGTGCCATGTATCCTCGTTCTTATACCATATGCAAACTGATATAAGATATTTAGAAAGCAAAAAATTTTAGAAATAGTAGCAGGTTTTTAGAAAGGAGAACATAGGGTAATGTTACAATTTAAATATTTAATCCTGGAAGCACCCTGACAACACTGAAGCATCATAGCTGTGAGAAAATCTTCCTTCCCATCACTCTGCCATGCATATAGCAATGGCATAGCCATGGTGGCTATGTCTAAAAAGGTTTATCTTTTGAAATGCATTAGACTTGACCCAGAAGTAAAAATCTATTTCTTAACTATTGAGTCCAGAGTGAAGTCATAAAGGTCAGAGAGCAGGAGCACCTCTGATGAAGCTTGTCTGAAAAGGTTTTTCAGCTAGAGAAGACTCTGAGTGGCCTTAAAGGAGGGTTCTGGGTATATGAGGGGTGCTACAGAAAAGCCATAGGAGGACATTTCACAAGAGTGTGTAGTAATGGGCTTTAAGGTGAAAAAGAGCACATTAAGATTAGATAGTAGGGAGAAATTTTTTGCTGTGAGGGTGGTGAGGTGCTAGAACAGATTTCCCAGAGAAGCTGCAGATGCTCCATTCCTGGAAGTAGTCAAGGTCAGGCTGGGTAGAGCTTTAAACAGTCTATGGAGTGGAGTGTGTCCCTGTGCATGGCACAGGGCTTGGAACTAGACAATGTTTAAACAGTAGTCTATGTCCTTAAATTAAAACTGTGTAAGAAAAAGCAAAAGCATGTGTTCTGAGTGTAAAAAGTGGAGCCCTGATGGGATGGTGGGAATTTCACTTACTGTTTACAAAACCCAAAGGAAATGTAAGAGAAAAATGGCATTGAAGATGTGTGTCCTGTACTACTAAAGCTGGGAAAAGATGCTGATTAAGCAAAACATACAAGTTAGGGTTTCTTAAGTCAACTAGTGCAGCCCAAAAACACATTATTTACAGGATTTACATGCATTTAGAGCCATGAAAATGGAGCAAACTCTATGCTGAGGATTAGTACATTTATAAGTAGAGTGCAGAGACTAAGGTCATTAGGCAACTGGCAAATATTCAGGGCCTTTTTTTTTTTCCCCACTTGTTTTGGCTTATGATTTATCTTCAGTAAAATTCTTCTTAGAAGGCCTTGAAATTTAATTAGTGTTCTGCAAAATGATGGTGATAATCTATAGAAAACTAATACCATTTAGAGAATAATACTGTTGTATTACTGAGGTTCTTCAAGTTGAAACAATGCAATTAGACACGTAGACAATTCATTCTGTAGGATTTCGAAGTACAGAGGGCTATATTTTATTGTTGGTCTTCCTCTCACCCACCAAGACATTTTAAGTACATTTCAGCACTTGTTGAGAAATAGGAATAAAATATAACTAACCAAATGTATGGNAGTAGAAGATTTGTTTTCAGTAGAAGACCTGTTGAAATAGGGTGCTTCTGATAAACTGCATGTAATTTTCAACACATGCAAACATATAACATATATACATATACACATATATATGCATATACATATACATAAACACATACACATATACATATAAATACATATAGATT
>VWZN01008038.1:28314-40342 GCA_013396955.1 Regulus satrapa
GAAGAGTAATATATTAATGCATTGCTGTTTTATTTTCTCTGAGAATTTTTTTTTTCAGAGCACTTAGGTGTTTTGCTGAGTAGAAGTATATGTAGGAGTATGTTGTTGCTGAGATATTTGGCATAACTATATATTAAGACTTTTTTCTTTTGGGTGGGACATATTTGAAGAGCTATGTACATCTCAACTTTGGAAAATTGACAACAGGAGGTCTACATCATGGAAAAAACCTGTAAAGGGCACACTGGAAGGCTGGGAGTATGAACATAGCTTGTGAGTCACATCTCTGTTCTTCATATTCATATAGAGACACACAGTCCAATTTAAAACCTATTGTACCAAATTTAATATCTGCCTATTCAAAGGCAACATCTGACCTGAAAGAATAAGACAGTGGCCAGCTTGTTTGTAACTTCTTGGCTATAAGACAATCAATGATTTAAAGTTTTCAAACTTCACAGTTTAGATTAATTTTCCTGAAGCTACTTTCTGTAATGGTATAATCTACTTTGGGTAAAAATAATGCCCTAAATAATGAGTTACAGATTTTTTTAAACTGAAATATGTAAAAGCAAGAAAGAGAAGTAAAACTAGATGAACTATTAGCTTCTTTTATTTCAGCAATCATGTGTGCTTTAATAGAGCAACAGGTTAACTGGCCAACAAGTTGCTCTTATATAAGGAACAAATGCTATGAAAGGCCATTAAAGTGAATTCTAATTACAGTTCAAAGAGACAAACAGGAAGTGTGAAAGTGATCAGAATTGAGAACATCAACCACATGTTACTCTTTTTTAAACTTAATGTCATCCCTCTATCTAGTGAACAGCTCAAAATAAGATTCTATGATATGGGTTACTTTGTCAGATAAGAAATGCTGGGTTAGTATATTCTTGACTCCTAAACATAAAAATCAGATATACTTTGAATATTGTAAATTGATAAAAACAAATACACAGTTTTTCAAGCTCAGGTATTATTATCAATATTAGAAAAAAAAAATTGGACAATTCAGGAGTAGGTCATACACCTAATTAGCAGCTCTTTTTAGGCTTAAAAATATGATCTGAAAATGTATTTCTTGTGTAAGTTTTCTGAAAGTGTTTGCAGTATGAACTTCTGAAGTGCATCTGCATAGGAGAATTCATAGAACATGAGCTCTGAAAAGATTAATCCTTTTATAATTCCTACCTAAAGCTACTAAAGCAGTGATGAATAACAGAATGACAAAAACAAAACCAAAAAACAAAAAAACCCCCACCAAAACCTTACAACCCTCCCCCCAAAACCCACAGATGTATAGAGAAATATTTATCATCTACTAAAAAAATAATGGTTGAACTTGACGGTGTCTGAGAATTCTAATTTGCAACATAACTGGATTTGCAGGCACCCTGCTAAGGAGAACAGTTTTAGATATTCCCGTTAGTTGCTGATGGACGTCATGCTTGCTCCAGCTGTCAGGAACACAGCTGTTACGTTTCCCTTTGAGTGATCAGTGCTGCTGATGCCCTCCAGCCAGCATGTTCTTTGATGAGGTCCAATGGAGAGCTGTGAATGAGTTGAAGGCTGGGCTTCTAAGAGCAAAATGCAAAAACAAATTTCACAACAAATTGCATTTTCACTGCTGCCTGATGTCACCCAATTAGAATGGGTTGAATTTGTTCTAGTACAGTGGCTTGGAAGAATCACAGTGGAACAGGTTTCTTCTTATGATTGTTAAAGCAATTTCAGGGAAAGGTTGCTTTCTGTTAAAGAAGATATTGTCATGATATTTTCTGTAACTTATTAAAGCCATCTAAAATAAAGGAATTAGATCTGAAGGGTTACATTTTTTTACTTCAGTTTGAAAAATATGTCCTTTTGATCTGAGTGCATTGGTAGGAAGAAAAATACTGATAAAAAAATCCTTAAAATGACTCCTATATTTCCCCTCTTAATTATGTGGAAACTTGTTTCTTTTCCTCCTGCTTCAGAAATGCAGGCAGATGAAATGCATCTACTCAGGTAGATACAACTAATTATATAATGCTCAGAACAATTTATGAATGGATTTTTTTAGGTAGGTGGAAGGAATGAAGAAATCTCAATGTCAAATAAAGTAGTTATCTTGATGTGTAGAGGATATTTAAGAACTATGCAAACCATTAAAGATGTGTAACAAAATATGTACAAGAAGCTATAGATGTCATATCTGAAAACCATATATGATTGTTTCTGTGAAGACAGACAAAATTTGGGGGAAAAAAATAAGGGTTTTTCAATCTGAATATATTCTATTAATATTAACTTCAATGCCTTTTCATTTTTCAGTGCTTAAGTTTTGTAGTGTTTTGATTTTTGTGGGCCAAAATGGCATATTGCATAAACAAGTGCCAGTGCATTCCTTTCCAAGCAGTGTATCTGTGTGACTGTTTCTTTCTGAATATGGGATGCACCTAACTCTCCTGAATTAGTTCTATTTGATGTTTTTGTCAGGGAATTCAGAATCTTAACTCTCTGAAAAGTAAGAAACATTTAAAGTATTCATCATATAAGTCTTTTTATAAGTAATAGCTGTCATCATAAAGAAAGAAATTATTTTGTCTTTCCTAAATATTTCAAATTTCTGTGGTAATATTCCATACCTTAAAACAAATTCTTTAAACATGTTGCACTTTTTTTCAAAGACCATTCTTCCATCTCTTTTTGCTCTCCACTTTTTATTCAGATATTTATATCTGAAAATACTCACTGTTGTTATAAAAGTCTGATTACTCCTACACTGAATGGATTGAGTAAATTATGCTTCTGAAACATTCTCATTTGACCAGTTAAATAAACACCTGTAAAAGATATTTCTCTATCTCTTTATCAGTCTAATAGAGAAATGTCTTTTGAAGTTTCAAACATTCTTGCCAGGCTAGAGTAATACCCATTTGATAAAAGGGTGTTTGAAGTTTTTGGAAATTTGGGTATTTATAGAAGACAAAAGTAGGTAATTGCCAAAAGTCTGTAAAGCATAGTAGATATTTTGTTTCAGGAATGAACCTGAAATCCCAGAAATTAAAAAAAAAATACCATACTGTAATGATTAACACCCACATACATATACAGGTGCAAACATATATTAAAATGGTCCAGGAAAAGAGAGCAGTGTAGAAGACAGTGCATACAAAAAGGGAAGGAAGAAAAAAAAAATGAAATCACTAATATGGTGTTGTATGTCTGTTAGAAGGGTAAGACTGTGTTTTTTGACATTTTCTGCAGATAGGCTTTAAGATATCTATGTCCCAGTGTACCAAGGTACACTATTTTTGGCTTCTAATGCAGTTTTTTTCTAACTAGGTGCAATTGCATGTGCTAGAATTGTGCATGAGTCAATACCTAGTGAATACATAGTCCCTGATATATTCTTCTCCTTCTTAATGCCTCCACATTCTCTTTCTCCCGCAGACACAGCCTTATAACATGCATGGTGCAGGACAGTAATGAATCCTGAGTGGTGAGAGAATCTTCTCCAAACCACCCATGAATCATCCAACATTTCCAGAGACCGCCTCTCTAGGAAGTCAGCCTTGCAGGGATCATATGTGTCTCCACAGTGTTTAGTACTGTGACCCTTAGCAGTTCTGAATCTATACAGCAAGACACCACATGACAAGAGTAGGACAAAACATCAAGTGCTAGGTTAGTACAGTGTGAAATATGATCGATAAAGTCCCTAGCAATAATGTAAATTATTGAGCCAAAGTGACTTGGTGTGGGAGTCTGGGAACACAACAGTGATAAATGTGGAAAGCACTTGATTGAATTACCTTGCTCAGTACTATTGCTAGCAATTCCATCTTATTCTACTAACTCTTCAACAATTTATCATTCTATTTTTCAGCAATTTTTAAGGCATTTAGCAAGGGAGCACTAGGGCTACCTAGGTGTTTTTGCATGTTCTCCAATCACTTTGTACTCATTATTATTATGCTTAGTATAAGGAATTACATTTATTATTAGAGAAGCTCAGTTCTATCAGTTTAATATTTTCAACAAGGCAAACATTTTAAAAAATCTTATGAATCATGTTTCAGAAGTTTTATATTGTATTCTACACAAGAGAGAGGCAAATAACCTACTAGTTCTTAATATGCTATGGAAATCCTAGAATTACAGAATCATACAATGGATGATACAGGAAGGGACTTCTGATGAATAATAGAGGGATGTGTAGGACATCAGGTGCTTGTAAAGTCAAGTTTTAAATATATGTGGGGGTGGAAATGTAAAAAAACAAAAATAAAAACAAACCAAAAAACAAGAAAAACCCCTGTGATTAGCCTTTTCCAGTATTGGATTAACCTGTTAAACTGTTTTTGTTTTAAAAAGCAGCCTTTGTTTTAAAAAACAAACAAACAAAAAAATCAAAACCAAAAACAAAAACAACAAAAAAAAAACCCACCCCAAAAACCTCCCAAAACCCACAGTCCCTATATTCCAAATTGCTGCTGCCTCTTTTCATGTCTCTGAGAAGAGTTTGTCTCAATCTTCTATATATCCTCTCATTAGGCAGTTAGACAGCTCTTCTTAAAGCTGAACAAAGCCCAGAGAATTTGCTCCATGATACTCCTGTGGATTGAGATGAGCCTGATTTGCCATTCCCTCTATCGTCCCTCTAGTGTTTTTAAAAGATGTGTATTTTTCTGTTTCCAACTTTAATGTTTTAACGACACCATTTCTAGTGGGGATTAAAGAAAACTATTCAGGTAACTGTGGCCCAAAAATTCTTTCCCACCTGTAAAACTATATCAGAATCTATAGAGAATGCAAAAATTGGGCCTGCTCATAAACTGATATATAGAGACAGTATTTTTCAACTTTTGCACTGGAAACTTGGGGAGATAGACAGTGCTATCAGTATTGTTAAACAGAAAGCAAGCTAACTTTTCCATAATACAAATATTTCACATAGACCTTCTGCTAATACTCAGCACTTTTAAGGTTTTTACTGCAAGCGGTCTTTTTCTTGCTGGTGACATTTATATACAAATGCTCTCTATTTCCTTAGTATTTTATGTAAACATCACATTAAATATTCATGGCATACACAATTTGAGGCTGTGCTGCCAAAGGGAAGTAGGTAAGAGACAAAACTCTCAATGCCTAACATAAACCATAATGACCTGCTAAAGTTAGAGAGGNTAAAATTCCATGTTCTTGAGACACGCAAATTGAATAAGCAGGTAGGTAGTTTTCCTCCTACAAAACTCTAAAAACATTTCTATGGTTTTGTTTTTAGCCTTCATACACAATTTATTTCACACAATATTCAAATTTATATCTATATCCTTCATGAGTAATTTACTAGTAAAATTATGAAGGTTGAATAGCATTATGGCTAAGTATGGGCATTTTCAGCATACAGAAAATAGTATCAGGTTGTAGAGATCATGACATGCATGGGTTGCTCACTATCCAAATTGCTATGTACAAGTTTACATAGGAAACGATATGCAAGTGCACTTCAGCTGGCAAACCTGAAGTCTCAGAGATTGCTCATCCATGGAACAGAGTCTGTTTGCAAAAGCACAGCTGTTATTAGAGGCTAGTTGCAGTCAGGGTACAGAGTCAGAATAAAGGTACCATTTTAAATGAGTCACTGGAGACCAGGAGGGTCAGCTCTGCTGTGTGTGGAACACAGGATTAGGTGAGCTGGGTGAGAAACTCAGTGAAGCTGTCTAGTCCTCAGAGCTCTGGACAAGTCCCATGTTTATGTCTCCTACAGGGCACAGATTTCTCTGTAAAAGTTCTGATAGCTACAACTCAGTTTTTCTACATATACTGAATTCTGTCTACCCACATCTTGATCTACCAGTCTGTCTGCCCTAGTGTATGTGGTGGATTATCTGCCCAGTCTCTGTCTACCATGACAGGAGATGTGAAACATCATAAAATTAATGAAGATTATGAAGTTTAATTAATGCATTGCTTATCTATTACTGGATAAATGCATAGACAGATCATCCTAAGTAATAATTTACCTATATAGTTGAAGCATATTGCCATACATTTGTATCCTTAGATAGCTGTGTAATACATGACATAATGTGGGTCTCAAAATGCTAGCAGTTCATATAAACATTCCCCACGGAGATACCTTATTGCTATTGAAAAGAATCTTTATTATAGGAAGTTCTTTTGTAAAAGAAGAAGATGGATTTGGCACTTCAGCATGTAAAACTGCAGTTTCATTGGAGCTCTACGGTTCACAAAAGATTAATCTATCCCCTTGGAATATTCATGAATCAATGAGAATGTTCCCTAAGTCCAAGCAATATTACTGCTGTTGACTAAATGAGGTGTTTTACATTCTAATGAACCAGAACTTATTTCCCACGAAGTATGGATTTTTGTGGGTGTTTATTTTTTTAAGGGACAGGAGAAATGGGGTCTCTCTGTTTCATTCATCCTATGGTGTATCAGATACTCTGTTCTGTGTTAGTAGTCAAAGGATAAACCTTTGCTGAAACAATCAGGTAAAATATTTATTTCTACCAGAAGGAAGATCAAAATAAAAACTAAGTTTCAGCTTCCAGAGGAAATCACTGCTAATGCCAGTCATAAGCACATTGTTAATTATAGTGGCATACTGAAAAAAAGGGGATTATAAACTCTGTCTCTGTGGTGTAGAGTTAGGCTGAGTAGTTTTGTAAATTACTTATTCATTGATTCTCTACTTTTGTTTTCTGGAAGTCCAGTTCCCTAAAAACTGGCTTTATGCCTGCACAACTCAAAATAATGCATCATATTAACATTAGCATGTTAATAAAATGAAAACTAATTAGAAACTCAGCAAATACAGACTAATCCAGATAGCAGCATCTAATTAACAGGGTAAGATACTTCTGTTGTGGTTTTTTTGTCTTGTGTTCATTTCAGTTAAGAATTTTTAATAAGTGTTCTTCACTCAGCTTTCTCTTTAGAAATTTATTCTAGTCTGGGTGGAAGCAGTGTGATTTATTCCACCTTTCCCTGATCAGATGAGGAATGAAAACAGGAGCAATGCATCAAAAGGTCTCCTCTCCTCATTCTAAGGGCAAGTCATGATTGCTTCACAATGTGATGAAAATTTCTAGTAAACTTTATTGTAACCGCAACATTTCTCTAGTTAAACTGCAGTACTATTGATTTGTAAAATACAAGATTTGCAAGGTCAGAAAAGATAATTGTATTAAGGGAAAGGGTTCTTGATTACAGAGCCACTTAACGTAGTACATCCACTGGGGCTATATAATTCCTGTTACATTGGTCTTACACCAAAGAGCACAAAGGGTCAAAGTTATGCTAAAATGTTCCAGTAACTGTACCAGAGGTGCTGTACTAGGAATTTAATTTGGCAAGGCCTGAGGTCACTCAACCATATAAACTTGTGAGAATCATAGAAAAAGGCAGGATGCAGTCGAAAGGAAAGGGGTTTGCCTTCATTCCTACACCTCTGGCACCTGCAAAGCTCTACAGAATATGTGGGAGAAGAGCTAGCAGATGATGGTAGGTGAATTTTCTGGTTAGTCATTTAGTTCCCATCTGAATTTCAAAATGCCTTGCAACAGCAATGCAAAGTTCCGGGGAAAGGATTCCAGATAAATGAGTGCTAATTGGAGTGGCCTTCTAGTAGATATTCTACACAGTTAACCATGGGATTGCCAAGGGACAATGTGAAAAGCAGCTGTTTTCTGTTACCATCTGCAAAAATGCCTATCCTACCCATTCCATGTGCTGCTATTACAGAAGAGTTACAGATTTACAGAGAATAAAACTGAAAAACTGAAATGGAAGTCTTTCCTTTCTGAATCCTGCCTGAATTGGTTACCCCCTGCTCGTGTAAGTGGAGGGCACAATCTGGGTATGAGTGTCTTGATTTGCTATTACTGAACTGCTAAAAAGGATGGGGAAGCTGAGCAGGAGGTGGAGCTGTTTTGAAGGTTTTAATCTGGTTTCCAGGGAAACCTATTTTTCAGTTATTTGCACGTTCAGCACATCTGGTTCATTTGGACTCAGGCTTTTTGAAAGTGATGAATGTGTCACAGGAAAAATGAATGAAAAAATAATTTAAGGAATTAATGGGATGGAAGGAACATAGAATTATTTAAAAATGCAGCTATGTTTTCTCTCTCCTGTTTCTTACCCTCCTTCCTCAACTATTTTTTTAAAATACAAACTTTTGGATAGCATTTTTCCATATTTTGCAAAGGTCTCAGGACCATCAAAAATGTCCATCTTCTTAATTGAAATAATAGATTCAGTAAACATATATTATATATATATATATATATATATATATATGTTTACTAGCATTACTAACAGAAATAATGGTTATTGATCCAGATGGCTACATTCCTAGAAGAAGAAATACAGACTGAAGAGAAATGGAAGTTGAACAACATAAAATATACTTCTGTATCTGCTGACAGAAAATATTCTTATCAAAATATAAATAATTTTCATTTCAGAGGAACAGCTATAATAAAATAATTCCTGGTAATCCAGATGTAAACATCTCAGAAAAACAAGAAAATTATCTTACCAAATACTCTCATATAAATAATCTGTGACTCTGAGGGAAGCCTGCACTAAAACAAATTTTCTGTCAGAACCTCTGGCTCCATGGGGGAAGCTGTTGTTCCTGAAGGACTGCACCTGGTAGAAGGGATCTGTGCAGGTGCGGGTTGTGGAGAGCTGCAGCCTATGGAAAGGAGTTGCAGTTCATGGAGGACTGTCTCCTGTGGGAGAGATCACACACTGGAGCAGGCAATGAGTGTGAGGAAGAAGAAGCAGCAGGAGACGTGTAAAGAACTGACTGCACCTCCACTCCCAAACATAGAAAATTCCTGGGAAGAATGATGGGGTAGTGAGGGCTGAGACAGTTAGGTGACAGCAAAATATTAAATACATAAAGAAGGTGTCCATCTAGGTAATCAATCACTTGGCAAAAACTAATATAATAGTTTATGATATTGATACTACTGATGACATAATAGAAAAGAAGATCAGGTCGTTCTTTCTACCAGACTTAACTTGTGAAAAGTTTGGAAAGGTTTCTCTATTTGCACCAGTCTTTAGGAGGAAAACCATAGATTAATTAGACCAAACAGATTACATGGATGCTGGAATAGGATGGCATTAACTTAAGAAACTAGAAGGAACTCACACATGAAATTGTTAGGTTCCTCGCTAAGGAGTGTAAATTACTTGTTGCAAAAGCGACTTGTCAGAGGAGACTATGTGAAATCACTTTCATCTGCAAGAAGGGCTCCAGAGAGCACCTGAGAACCAGAAACAAACAGCTCTGTCTTCAGCCCATCAAAGGATTGTCAGTAAAGGAAAAGGTCACTGACTGCATGGGTGAATGCAGTCTGGTGATAAAGAGTCAGCACAGTTTCTAAAATGGGAATGGCTGCTACAATGGCTTGATAGAGGTTTGGCAAGTTGTTAACCATCAAGTGAATACAGACTATTCTGTGATCATAACACATTCAGATTTTTAATTTTTTTTTCCAGATGAATATTTTCAGAGAAACTTAATTATTTCAAGATTGAAGGAATTCTCCCTTTTATAAACTGAAAGCAGATAAGGTATCAATTACAAAGCAGAGGATTTAATAATCATTGCACAGATTGGAGAATACTGACAGTATGTAATATTCTGGGAAATATTAGTGATTTTGTAGTGGGAATAAATATTGCTTAATGTCTTTCAGTGATCTCTAAGGTTTTGGAGGCCATTAGAACTAAGCTGTCTTGGGTAGCCAGATGCCTTACTGCTGGCAAAAAATCCTCAACACATTGGACCCCACAGCATTGAATGAGAAAGGAAAATGATGATAGATTCATATCTAGAGAAAAGGAAAAATCAAAACTGTACTTACAGGATGCTGCTTTTGAAATGACAGTTGTAAGTCAGTAGAGATATCTTGGAATTAATATAATTGACAGCTTTCTGAAATCTATAATTTCTGCATAGTGGCATTCACAAAAGTCAGGAAAAAACTCATCACAATCACAAGGTGTAACAAGAACAGGATAGAGACTGTCATTTTGGTGTAATATAAAGTCCTGGTATGTTCTTACTGTGACTACTTTATGCAGCTGTTTTCTCTGTATTTCCATTAAATTTAAAAGGTGTTAGAAAAAATGCAGAGCATTAGAACAAGAGAGATAATAGAGTTAAGGAAGTGAGACTAAAATTGCTGTGGGTCTACAGTTGAAGAGGCAAAGACAGAAATTTGCTATAGGCTGAATCAAGAAGGTGAAGTACAAGATAAATAGACCACTGTTACTCAATAATAAGAGGGCAAGAGGAGGGAGAAATCAGCTTGAAAGAAAAAGAGAAAAATTTAAAAACAGATTATTACAAAAACAGTAATAAAAATCAGAATTTTGTTGTCATAGAGGTTACTGAGGTAAATAGTATCCAATATAAACAGTTTCACAAAACAATGAACCAAACTTAAGACAAAGTGGTAAATGAATACTAAAGAATCGGCAGAAACACGTCTTCTGACATGCTTAATTCTGTGAATGTGGATGGTGGGAAGTAGGCAAGGCCACCCCAAGATCAGATGCATCCCAGAATCATGAGGGAACTATAGCATAAAGTTGCTAAGCTTCTCTCTGTCATATTCAAAAGGTTGTTGCAGTCAGGTGAAATACTTAGGGACTGGAAAAAGGGACACATCACATCAGTTATTAAAAAGGGTAAAGAGGAAGACCCTGGGAACTACTGACCAGACCATTCCCCATAGGGTGATTTAGCAGAACCATCTTTGAAGACATGTCTAAACACATGGAAGATAGTGAGGCAATTATAGATTGTGAGCATGCTTCACAAAGGGCACATTATACCTGACTGATCTTGTGGCCATCTGCAGTGGGGTAACTGCACCAATGAAGAGCTGCTCTAAGGAGGAGCAACTGATGTAGTCTACCTAGACTTCTGTAAGGCTTTTGAAAAGGTCCCATTTACCATTCTGTCTGCAACATTGGAGAGATGGGTTTGACAGAAGGACTGTTAAGTGGAGAAAAAGCTGGTTGGAAGGGAATTTTCAAATACTTGCAGCCAACGTCCAAGTAGGAACTAGAGATGAGTGTTGTCGTCTCTTAGTGATCCATATGGGTAACAGTGTTATTTAAGATCTTCTTAAATGAAATAGACAGTCGGAATGAATAAGCAAGTTTGAGGATGACACCATGCCACTAAGCTAGTGGTGCAGCTGATTTGCCAGAGGGAAAGAGTACTCTCCAGAGGGATCTTGACAGGCTTGGTCACTGGGTCCACCAGAACTTAATGACATTCAATAGGCCAAGGCAAGGTTCTGCCTCTGGTTTTGGGCAGATTCAGAAGAGGGCCACAAAAAGACTCAGAGGGCTGGAATAATTCTCCTATGAAAATGTGTGGTTAGAGTTGGGGTAATACAGCTTGAAGGAAATAAGGCTTGTTGTTAGAGTTGGGGTTATTTAACCTTAATGAAGTAAAGCTTCCAGCAGACCTTAGTGTGACCTAATTCTGTATAGAAGGGGTTTATAAAAATAATGGAGAAAGACTTTTTAACCAAGGCCTGTAGTGATAGCACAAGGGATAAGTTTCAAACTGAAAGAGGATGAATTTAGCCTGGGCATAAAGAAGTTCTTGACTGTGAGAGTGGTGAGGCACTGGAACAGGTTTCCCCGAGAAGTTGTGGATGCCCTGTCCCTGGAAGAGTTCCAGAGAAGGGTAGATATGCAACATGGTCTAGTCGGAGGTGTTCCTGTCTGTGACAGGGTGATGGACTAGATGATCTTCAGAGGTCCCTTCTAACACAAAGCATTCTATGATTCTGTAACTATGAATGCATGGAATGAATTATTACTGTCACTACCAGAGGAAAAAGTATTGCACTGAACAGAGTGTAGTTCTGCTTGAGTACAGTATTTCTGAACCTCCTTATGTTATCTAAGTTGTAATGACAACTGAGATACAAAGCATGTCCAGTAACATTTCTGTGGTTTAGAAGACATCTTT
>VWZN01008039.1:9262-24754 GCA_013396955.1 Regulus satrapa
CCCTTCCCTTCCCTTCCCTTCCCTTCCCTTCCCTTTTTCTTTTTTTGCTTTTTTCCCTTGTTTCCTTTACTTATTTTTGTTTTTTCTGACTCATTTTCTCTTCCAACTGTATTCACCTTATGGTTCTACAGGCAAGAAATAGGCAGGTTTTTTGTCTCAGGTAGTAATAATTCATGCAAAACATCAAGAGAAGCCTGGCAAAATCCCCATTTATAAAACAGAGACATTTTGGAATGTAGCAAACACCACGGCATCTAAATTTCTCTACATCCATTTTCTTTGTAAAGATGTAGAAGGACATTGCTGGTTTGTGATATTCCTTAAAGACGGATATGCCAAAAAAACAGCAATTTTTTAAAAAAAAATATTTTTACTGTTTTTCTCTAATCATTGAAGACTCAAGTGGAAATTATTCCATGGCTTTGCTTGGCCTTTTAGAGCCGTAGTGATGGTGGTAGGGTTGGGCCTCCCACACTTTGAGCAGCTCTGAATTCCACTGGCTAAGGGGGAGAGTGACTGATCAGGAACAGATTTATTTACAAAAACTCTGATTCAGATTGAGCAGCCACCAAAACAGGTGCTCCTATCCCTAACTGAGGTAGAGGAGGTGAGAGAGGGTTAAGAATGATGATGTAAAAAAGAATGTCTTCGTTTTGAGCTGTCAGCTTGGCACAAATTTTGCCAAGCTGTGAATCCATCTTTGTTGCAGCTGGAGCCACATCAGGTCAAAGGACTGGAAATATTTATGAATGTCCTTAGCTCTCTGCAGAGAGATAATCTCAGTTATTCTTTATTGAAATCTAAACAGATCATGTGTCTAAATAAAATAGAAAATATTTCATGTAAGGCCGCTAGCTTGTTTTATAAATTCTCAGATTTAATTCTGGTGGGGGGAAAAGCCCATAACAAACAACAAAACAGAAGGGAAAGGGAAAACCAACTGCTTTGGAATTGAATAAAACTTCAGACCTGCAAGCTTGGCTATATGATAAGAGACATTTCTGTGAGTTTTGAGGAGCCTGGAATGATAGGCTAAATATCACAGCAGCCTCCCTCACCTTGGACAACACTTCCTATGGGTTTTATGGCTTTTTCTTTACTTGTGTCAGGAAAAAATGGGAGTATCAAACACCTTAATTCCTCATGAGTAACATCGTACTTTGGTGGCACTTCAGAAGCTTTGCCACTGATTTTTGTTCCCAGGAAATGAGTCAAGATGGCCTCTCAAGGTATCTCGTGAAGGCTGAGTACATTGAGCGAGTGATGCTTGGAAAAGAGAAATCCTTGCCTTTCCCTCCACATCTCCCTTCTTCATCTAATCTTTGGGCTGGGAATCAAAAGCCTCTCCAGGACTGTGACTGCAGGGCCCAATTTAACCAGGTTCTAGTGCCCTGCCCGTGCCCTGAGCAGCAGACTGGTTTGTTTGAGGATGGTGTTGTAGCAGTGCCGTTAAACTGAGTTTTAGGTTTCTGTCCCCTTTGGCTCTGTGGGGAGTTCTCTCCCCTTGCATGCACAGGTCACACTGGAAACTTGCTCAGCAGAAGCAATTCTATCCAGAGGAGGGGACAAGTACCACTGGCAAGAGTTTATTTGTTCTGTATTACAATTTGGCACATGTTTAGAACAGCCATCTGTTCTCTCAATTTCGATCAACCCAATTTAGGCTGCAATAACACAATGCTGTTAGATGTGTTTCCAACAAAGGAAAAATCAAATATGGTTTTTTTAATCATCTTGAGGATAACATTACCCCTGTTTAAAGACTACCAGCATGCTGGGGGAAAAGGGCATGATAAAAGAATAATTAACATTGTGATTTTAAAATATTCTCATTTTCATACAAGAATATGATGCGCTAATTCAACAGGAAAGTGTTCACACTTCCTTATGAATTATACATGAGAACAATCTCACACAGGAAACCTAAACAGAATTTTATTTTAATCTCTAATATTATGCAGTCTAATGGAAAACATTAAAACCTTACATAAGAGCAAATTCATAATTTTTAATGTGACCTTCTCACTTAGAGAAACGAACACATTATTTGCTAATACCGCTCACCTTTAACAAAGTCATTAGGTTATTTAGGGCACTGGTCAGCAGACAGTAAAATTAGGGAAGTGTTTTTAAAATGTTGTGGGTTTTGGGGCCCTTGGTCAAGCCTAGATATGACCAAATTTCCTCCGCCTGTTGTTTGTTTTCTTTAGGACAATGAGACCCATCTCTTTGGGGTCCATCTGTTTATTTCCAGCCCAACTGGTTTGCTAATATCTCAGGTGAAGACATGAATTTAGACTTTAAATTAGGGAATGAAATTTTGTTAAGGAGAGCTGTTGGCAGAATATGTCAACTGTTAAAATATTGGTGCAATGGCGAAAGACGACACAGCTTGGTGAGTTGTGTTAAAGAGATTTGATTTGAGCACTGAGGCTTTCCTGCCAATAATTCCAGTTTTAGGACGGTCAGGTGATAGGCCACATCTACAGAAGGAGGGAAATCCCTAAATCCATGACTCTGAAAAGGAGATAATTTTGCATTCACTACAACCAGAACCAGAAATTTCAGACGTGAATTTATGTTCATGATCCAAGCTTGAAAAGGAACTTCAAAAAGTTGCTAAGGTGTTGAGTAAAAAAATACAGGAATATTTTAAGATATGAATAATTCACAGTAAATTATTTAGAAAGTTCAATCTGTATAACTAATTAGGGAGAAAGGTGGTATAAGAGGTAATTTCCTTGTGTTCTGTAAGGACTTAAATGGGCAGAAGATTTCTAACTGTGGAGGAAATCTTTAATGAGGGCACAGTAAGATCCAATAACTGGGACAAAGGCAGGTGGACCCAAACAATACACTAATTTTCAAAAGTAAGAATAATTGGAATAATTTACCCAGGGCTATCACATGCTCTCCACTTACAGAAAATCTTTAATCATGACTAATGTCTTTTTAAAAAACCTGTAGTGAACTTACAGATATGGACTTGGGCAGGATTTAATGGCAAAAGGATGGAAGGTGAAAATAAATTACTCTAATGGTCTTTCTAGTCCTTGGATCTATATGTTTTCTTTTCATTCTTTTCATGCAAAGTTATGTATTATGTTGGTTTGGGGAAAGAGTTATGGGTTCCATTCCCTGATTTTCCACTGACTTGTATGAATTGTATGAATCCAGCTCAGAGAGCTGCTCTGTAAAGAATTTAAATTTCCATTAAATGATTGAATTATTTTCTTGGAAGGGACCTTATAGGACATCTAGTTCAAAACCCCTGCCATGGGCAGGGACACCTTCCACTAGGCCAGGTTGCTCAGAGCCACATCCAGCCTGGACTCGGGTTTAAATTCTATTTTAAAGGAAGTTCAAATACTATTTTGAATAGTAATATATTACTATGCTTGCCCACACTACCAAGGCAAGAGATAGTGAGGGTTCCTGGAAGCCTTTGGAGTCTTTGAATGAGACACATATTCCAGATATTGAACCAGGTTATCAAAGGCATCAAGCATTGAAAGCCAAAAGATATTTCAGCATCTCTGAAAATCCGATGCTGAAATTATTATAATCAAGTATTCAAGGCACTAATAGAAACACTTCTGAGGAGGAATAATAAATGGGAATTATGAGCTATATTTTGACAGTGTTTTTTTTTTTTTTAATTGTTGTGAAGGAGACTTCTCTGTCTTCCTTTCTTGAAGCCTGCTAACAGCCAAACAAACAAAAAGCTTCAGTAGATCTGAAAGGATTTTTCACTTTAAAAAAATATTTGGCATATTAAGTAGGCGAGCCAAAAAAAAAAATAGACTTTGTTAGAGCAAAGCAGGGGTGATTAAATAAAATGTGCCTGAAGAAGAAAGCCTTCCCCTGGATCAACAGGGCAGTGGGAGCTTGTCTGTCCCATCCTGGTGCTTTTCTAAACACTTTTTGAAATACAGAAGGCAGAGCAGTCAACCCTTCAGCTTTGTCACAGCTGACAGCCTGTCGGGTTTAATGAAAATGCTCTCCGTTTAGAAGATGACAGAAATTACATGCATTTCTCCTTTTATTTCTCTGTCATCTTTTTCTGTCTCGCGTTTCTACGGGAGAAGGAGGGGTTGGTTATTAAAAGCATTACATAAGTATGCAAAATATGTTAAGAAGAAAAAAGGAAAAGGAAAATCTTTAGCCCTGCAATTATGCACAATGTCTGTTGGTGGGAAATGTGGGATAACATCTGATGTGTGGCAATAACTATTTACTTTTAGCTATCTTTGAAGAGGGTGAGGGAAAATCTCTAGATAATGCTTTAAGTGAAGGGTTTTATTGTACGATTGCCTGAGTAATTTCCAACAGGAAGATGATCTAAGCAGTGTTAGATAGCTTGAGTGTGTTCATAACTTCTCCAGAAAATGCAGCAAGATAACACTGAGCAATTTCTTGGCTCTGCAAAGCTTTCACATTCCTCTTTTATTAAGTGGCAGGCTTTTAATAAGTGTGTGTGCTCTCACAGAGCCAAAAGTGTAACCACATCTGAGGAAACTCACTGCCAGGGCTGAGTAGGGAAGGCTTCACCTGCAAGTATCAGTCAGTACTATGAGATCTGGAAATAGCCCACAAATTCATTACATTCATCACCCAGCCTCCACATTCATCACGTTCACTCCATGTCCTCATCCACATCCACAATCCACAACCCAGTTATGGTTCCAAAACTGCTGTCTGGAGTTTAAAAGGAAACCCTGAATTTGACCTTCTCACTTAATTTCTGTCACAGTTTTTCATGCTTATCCTGAGAACAGAGACACATTTGATTACTAATGATTTATTCCTTATTTAGACCATCTCTCAAAACTGTGCAGAGCATCTGAAGATAGTGAGAGCTGTGGAAGAGCACAGAGGAAGGAATTTTTTGTTAAACTTTGGCCACGTTGGCGTGATCTTAAACTTGTGCATACTAGTGGAGCCCAAAGGTGTGAAATGGAACCATGGAGAAATGGAATTATGAAGAGAAATGGAATTAGCAAAGGTGAAAATGGACCTTGGAAAGAGAAAGCTACAGGAAGCCTTCACACGCATGAGGGGCACATTCCTGCCTCTCAGCTGCTTAGGCTCCACTCACTTGACACAAATGCACAGCATGTGCAGATTTACTGGAGGGACCAAAGCATCCCGACCATCCCATTAACACCTTTTCATCTCTTCCTGGGCCTGTGATGTGGTTTCAGCCTCTCCACTGACATCCACCCCGGCAGGGTTTGGTGCCAGAGCCGCGTCCCAGCTGGAAAATCCCGAAGTGGGCCTTGCCTGGGCTGTGTGTGCACGGAGCAGGCAGGGCTGAGGGGCATTGCTTGGGGCAGGCACAGGGCTGACCCCGCTGTGCTGCCTGAATGCAGAGCTGGTTGATGCTCACACAGATGGAAACAAAAGCAAGGCAGCGTTTTCTTTGCTGCATCCTCCAAGCCAGGCCTTTAAAAGTGATTCCCTGGAGCTGTCATTTTGTGCTGCCCACGGAACATAAGGGAACAACTGTGCCTCTATTACCTGTAGTTTTTTTATACCAAATTCCCTGGAAAAGGTAGATCTGCTTTATGAATACTTCAGGAGTTCAGAAACTGCTTGTGAGCCAAAGTCTAGCATCGCTTGCTTTTCACGCCAAAATTCTAAATATACTTCTAACCTAAATTCAGGGGTAAAGGCAAACCTTGTTAAAGGGTACAGATGTTGAGTAGCACTATTTGATAAGTGGAACAAATGGTTTTGAGCTGTATACACTCAGACAGTGTTCTGAGCAATTGGGAATGTGAAAGGAAAAGGAAGAAACACTCAGCATAGGGCAGAACATTGTATCAAGGAGTTACAGTATATCTTATTGGTTTAACTTATTGCTACTCCATGTCTTCATCTTTTAATCCAAACATTACAACTAACATATTAAAATATCAGATGTAAGAGAGCTTTGCTTCTTTCATGTAAGCTTTTCAATGCCATGTTTAAGACATCTGGCTGTCAGAAACTGAAATATTATCATCCAGGTGATTTAACTACTGCACTCTGCAGTGTGTCTGTCCCTGAGTCTTCTCTTTGCAAACAATTTAAGTTTTCAGAGGCCTATGAAGTCAGTATTTCTTTTGTGTAAGAAAGAACCTCTCTGGCCTGTAAATCGGTAAATCCACCTAGGCTGGTGGGCAGTGTTACTCACGGCTGAGGAGAGAGCACTTCCCATCCAGCTCTCCCTCCTCCTTTTCACCTTTCCTTGCTCAGCTTTTCTTTGTCAGCAAAGGAGCTCAACACCTTCTATGCCTCAGTTATGGTAATTTATTGTCACAGAATACCAGGATCCCTGAGGCTGGAAAAGCCCTCCCAACCCATGGAGTGCCAGCTGTTCCTGATGTCAAACTTGTCCCCAGCCCAGAGCTCTGAGTGCCACCCCCAGGTGCCACCTCCAGGGATGGGCACCCAAAGCTCCCTGAGCAGCCCCTGCCAAGGTCTGGCCACCCTTTCCAGGGGGAAATTGCTCCTGGTGCCCACCCTGAGCCTGCCCTGGCACAGCTTGAAGTAATTTCTTCTATTTCCTTGTTCCCTGGTATCAGGAGCCTGATTCCATCTGACTGCTCCCTCTTTTCAGGGAGATTCAGAGAAAAAAACATCACCACTGAGCCTCCTTTTCTCCATGCTAAACAACACCACCACTTCTTTAACCCTGGTGTGGTTATTTACTAATTCTGGATACTTCCAAGGACGAGGGAGGTGTGCTGGTGTTGTTTGAGTCAATGATCTCTGCTTTGAGGGTCAGACCGGTCCTGTGACATTAAATGGTTTTTAATTTTTCCCCAGTTTCTTATGATTTAAAGGATATTGCCCTCTGTAATGAAACCATTTCCTTTCTGTCTTCTCTCTGTTGGATTGCTTTCCCACTGATGCATCTGCGAGCCAGCATCCTGACTACACTTAATTATTAAAAAGTCATTGCTCAGACAGAACTCTGAAGAAAAGGGATTCTTTCTTACTGCATATTACTGGATATTAGTTCATAATGGGTTTCACCCCTGTGTATTTCTCCTCTAATTCTGGAGCCTGATATGTTTTAAAATACCAGGTACATATATCATAAGAGCTACCAGCTACAGGAAAATTTAACAAACATGAAAAGATATTCATGTTTACCTCAGTGTAAAAGTTTTGGAAAAGCATACACAGCTTAGACTACAGTATTTTTTAAACCAGGTGAGGCTTACATTTACAATGCACTCTAAATGTGTTAATTTATTGCATTATGGAAAGTGTGTTAGAGCAAACATGTATCTTCTCAGTTTTAGGGGGGTTTGTTTCCTTGCTTTTAAAGTGGGAATGAAACAGAACAGAGACAGTTCTGTGGGTGCCAAATGATCAAAACTGCACATGTGACCCTATAAACCATGATATTTTCCACATATTCTAGGGTAAATTAAAAAAAAAAGTCATATTTGAAGAAAATTTCACCTACAATACTTTTATTTTGAGAGAAGAGTGGTAGAAACTCTGACCCTGAACGTGTTAGACTGGTTTGGTTTTAGAGATTGTGGCTTTGCTGGGCGGGGTGGGGTGGGACTGCCCCTCACACTGGAGCTGTTTAACTTGCAGGCATTGCAGGTGTGAGCAGCTTCACTGCCTCTCTAACCCTACAGCTCTGCTGCTGAACTGCATCACATCATCCCCAAATCTGGGTCCATGCATTGGTTCTTTGCCCCATTTTTTTTTTCCTTCTGATGCCCCTTGTATGTTTGTTAATAGTCATATAGACCATGCACATTTCTTTACTTCATTGCCCACATTTTCCTTAAAGATCCTTCCATTTCTGCACATGAAGTGCAAATAAAATATACACGAATTGATAACTTCTATGCATTTACAGCGAGCACTTGGTAAGCTTGGAATTGCCAGCTTCAAACCTGGCAACAAAAAATCTTCAGGCTCTGTGTCCTCCACCCTTCAGGGCGAGAGTAACAACCTGCAGATGTTTTAAACCCTGCAAATTCTTGTGTCTTTCAGGACCTAGATTTCTCATCACATCCACGGGAGCCTTGTATATTTTAGACGTACAGAATGAAGATGGACTGTACAACTACCGATGTATCACAAGGCACAGATACACTGGAGAAACACGACAAAGCAACAGCGCCAGACTTTTTGTATCAGGTGCTCCTTTTCTGTATCTTGCTAAATGAAATGCTGCACATGTCTCTCTCTAGTGTGCTCCGTTGGCTAAGGCATATTTTTGTGTGGTTTCTATCAAATGGAAGCTGGGAGCTGCTGCAAAATAAGATGGGCCATTTTAAAACATTCAATTTAAAAAGAAAATAAAAATTTGTTTTTCACGTCTTCGTTGCTATTTCCTGAAGGTCTGTAGGGTGCACCTGCATCCAGCATGGTGAATATTAGCAGGTTTATAGTACTTTATATAGGAACTGCAGGGGGAGGGGGGGGATTCATCCTTCCAAAAGTAGACTTGTGCAGGGAAGTTATCACCCTAACTCTCCTTTGGTGTCACCAAAGAGGAGGAACACTTGTAGGGGTGGTGTCCCTGTCCTGCTCCAGGGAGATCTGAACTGCCCCGTGGTGCCTGCTCCTCTCTGTGGACCCCAGCAGGAGCTCAGGACATTGCACTCAGCTGCAGATATTTCCCCCTCAGGATTCTCAGGTTATCTGAAGGTGCACTCAAGCCTTCCTTTTCACTCATCCCACCCCTACCCAGGGGAATGTTCCTCTGCTTCCAGGAGGGATCTTCAGCCAGAAGGAGAGCATGACCTGTCCCCGTGCACCCAGGGGTGCTGCAGGCAGACAGGAGGGCTGGTTGGCAGCTCTCCACGCTCAGGGCTGAGTCCTGGGACAATTTCTGCAGCAGGTGGGAAAATGAGAAGGTGGATGGGCTATTTTGACTTTTCCTCTCAGTTTGGGATTAGCTCCCGACCGCTGTGTGTGTGACGGACGGGTGGGTTCCTCACAGCCACCACCCACTCAAGGCTCTCAACACAGTGCTGCTCCAATACTGAGTTTTCCCCATTTTTTTTCTCAGTTGAGAGGCAGTGCCAGCTGTGGGTCAGGTGAAGGAGGATGTGCTCACAAGCCTGGGATCACAAACAAGCCTGGCTCTCAAACATTTCTGTCGAGGATTAGCACTTCTCCACCTCCCCGTCCTGTCCCTCATTTGTCCATAACTGCCCCCTTTGTTTGCATGTGAGCAAATTCCGAGCGGTTTTCCTACATCCACAGAGCTCACTGGGGCTGTGTGTCCCAGACTTTCTCCTTCTCCTCATATCCTTACCCGACATAAATCATCCCCACCCTCCCACTGAAAGCTCCACGTTGCTTTTTTCTCCTTTTCCCTGTTGCTAAGTTTCCTGAAAGGTGAGTTAGGATTTGGTGACTTCCCCAGTCTGACAGTCAGTGGGGTCATTCCCCTCTTGACCATTTCCTCCCTTTTTTTGGTCCTTTGGTCAGAATAAAACTCCAGTGGTCAGCTCTCAGCTCTCCACCCCTCTGTTTGAGAGCCCTAAGGGAGACAGAGGTGAGCACAAGGTTTTCCACTATTAACATGCTTCTTGCCCTCCTCCAACATGGACATTGTTGAAACATTTTGGAGCCCTCTGAACACACAGGCCAGAACTTAAATATCATAACAATAAATACAATTATTAAAAATTAGCAGGATTGTTCAGGTTAGAATCACTTACCAGACAGTTCCAGGAGTTTCTCCCTTTGATAGGTGTCCTCTGTGGGCAGAACTCTTTCCTCTGCTTTTCCCAACCAGATGAAGAAGTTGCCCTACACAATGATCTGCCTGCTGTGGTCTTAGGAGAACAGGCAGGAGTCTACCCTTCCAGCTGGCTCCATAATATGGTCTGCTTCCGTGTGAAATCATGTTAAGGCTGAGCCAGTGGGAACATAAATAAAATCAGGCTTGTATCTTGGTTACCACAGGAAAAATTCTGGTTATCTCACTGAACAAAAAGGGGAAAATGAAAGCTCTGTCTTGTTTGAAATTTAGGACTAACACCCTAAAGGATTTTCTTTGTCTGGAGTTGCCTTTTCAATTCTCTTCATTCTCTTCCACAGACCAAATTGAAATAGCAAATGTTACCTGTGTGCAATAACTGGCTTTTTAAATTCAGTGGGGTTAATTATTCTTGATCAGGGCTAGAGGGGGCTCTGATTTCCAGTCCTGTTAATCTGCTGAGCAAGTGCAGCAATTGTGGAGGAGTTTGTCTCTTAATATTTCTCTAACAGGTTTTCCTTTTCCTTTACTGGAATTCATATTTTTAAAGAGTGACTTTTTTAAGAACTGGGATTAGAGGATCCATGAACATAGTTCTGAAAAGTCTACTTGCATGACATCTACATTTTTGCCTGTCTTTTGCATGCATATTTGTTCTTCACTTGTTTGGGGATGAAATAGTTTCTGGTGGATATTTCTCGTCTCCTGGCCACATTTAACTCAAGTTAAGTTTCATTATTATTTTGAAACGGTGAGAATGGTAACGTGCAGATGATAGCAAATAAAATTTTAAAATAACAAAAATAATGAGTAATTAATATGCCTATGACCAAAAGGAAGTTCCAGATTTCATTTGGAGTAAGAACATCTCCTTGAAATCACATGGCCTTTCTAAATAAAATTAAACCCAAAGGCATTAACATGCAACAGAATGTACTTCTACGACTCACTAGAGTGTCCTTTTCCAACAATAATTTTGTTCAGCCATGAATCCCATCTCCCAAAATCACTACTGCTTTTTAACCTACACACTCTGAAAAATCCTTACAATTTTTAAGGCACAAGAATTTTCTTTTTCTGTCCTTCAAAGAAGATCCAAAATAGGATATTTAAAACAGTATTTGGCCTCAGTTTTTCACCATTGTCCTTGCTGGAAGTCATTTGTAGCTGACTGTTAAAGCATAGTAAAATAACAATTCAAAAGAGGCTAAACACATATTGGAATTGGATTATGGTGCTTTGCTATTTTTTGCCTCATTGCAGGTGATTGCAAATGAACCCTGGGATTTCTTTTGGGCTTTGTTTGGTTTTTGGCTGTTTTTTTGGTTTTTGGTTTGTTGTTTTTTTCCCCCCCTTAACTGGAATATATCAACTGTAAGAGTTCTAAATAGGAGTCTGTTCAAGGGACAACCCAAAGAAATGTTTTTACTGTCCATTTAAATATGCAAGTACAGAGTGGAAGTCAGTGTATCGCTATATTTGTAAAACCTCCTCTTTAAGAGCAGGGTGAAATTTTCTTCATTATGTAGGAAATCTCAGTTTAGCTGTCCTGCAACTGGGACTCCAGGCTGTGCTGCTGCTGACAAGGCTCAAATTAAGAAGGAAACAAAGGGAAGTGACCCTAGGACAGAGAATCCAGGGTCTGGTGTGCTGCTTAAGTAGGAATGCACAGACAATGCCTCCAAAAGACAGTTATGCTTTTGTTAAATTTATATATTTAATTATTACTTGCAACTGAAGGAATTTATTTCATGTAGATGTAACCTTCTTAAAAGCCAGAATCTGTAATTTCTTGCCTGCTGGTGGTTTTACTCTCAGTTAATTCCCCACAAAAGAATCTGTGCCACATAGCAGGGACTCCTGATGACCCAAATGGTGAGAGAGGAGCTGGCTGACCAATTAGTCAAATTGACATTGGCCTTCCCAATAGCATCCTGGCAGATTGTGCTTTCACTGAGCCAGACATAAACAGCATGGCAAGCTCAAAAATTTGTCCCCTCTTGGTGCCAAATATGGACCTTGAGGCCACTGATTCGTCCAAAATCACTCATTTAACCACTGCCTTCCTAATGAGACACTCAGCAAGCTGGATGTGGCTTTGTGCTCAGTGGCTCAGTGTTTTCCTGGCACCTAGAAAGCAGAAAAACCTCTGCTATCACCTTTGACTTGGCATTCTGGGGATTTTATGGAGATATAGTCACCAAAAAAAACCCCAAAAAAACAGAACAACAACAACAAATTTTTTTTTTTTTTAATATCACAGTTTTGGTTTCTTGATTGATAGTTTAACTTGAATAGCCTTAAGATTTTTGCTCTCCTGGGTGCCCTCCCAGGTGTGACTGAAATTCATACTGATCTATCTAAACTTATTTCAAACCAGCTGGCTCAGGTACTGATTCCTTTTTGAATAGCTTGAATTCCGCATGAACTGCTCCTTTAATCTCTCCAGCTCCTTGCAGGAACCTGCTGCAGCTGCCCTGTGAGCAGCACCTGAGTTTGCTAAGTTAAAATGCCACTTGAAAATGCCAGAACTGTGGCAATCATACCAGTATCCAGTCAGCTATGATTAGATAAAACCCAAAAAGAGGTCAGTGTGTCAAGTCATGCTGGTCAGCATGTGGAGTTTCTTTGTGAGACAGAAATCTTAGCGAAGTGTGTGCGTGGGATGAGAAAATACTTTGATGAATATTTGTTCAGTATTTTTGTTGCAATAGCTCCTGTATGCACTGCACAAAACTTTAAATTGTGTCAACGTCTGTCTCCAAAATTTTCAAACTTGAAATTACAAAACAGTCACTGTTTCTGATGGGTACCTGCAGCTCTGATGAAGGCAATCCTGCCAGACATCTGTGAAATACATAAATCCATGCCAGGTGCTGCCCAAGTGAGGGCTGCAGTTGTCAGCAAATTGAGCACAGAAAGATGCACTATTAAGCTGTAAGTTCGTCTTGTCACGTTAAGTTCTTTTCCCACAGAAGAAGAAAAGGCTTGTCTGTCATTTTGACTGCAGATAGAAATCCCTGTGCCTTTGCCCATTTTTCTCCTGACAAGGAAATAAATTGCTCCTTTAATTCAAAGCCTTCAGACCACCGAGAAGAAGGGACAACGTGCTGGCTTCAATCTAGTTGAGAACTGGCAATAATTGCTAAGGCAACACATTTCTGGCTCTCTGTGCCTCTCACAGGGAACATGAAGGATGACCAGCAAAACGTTTGCCACCTGGAAAAAATCCAGTGAGAGGATTTCCAAACAGCGATGGGCTGCTTCAACAGCATGTGCTGCTGGATCCCAGCCACCACGACTCAGACTGGTGGCTGGGTCAGAGAAGCAAAGTGTAGTGCCCAAAACACAGGGTTGGCAAGTCAGAAAATGCAGGAGAAAAAAGTATTGACACATTGCCTAACGAGTTAATTTTAAGGCTCTCGTTGAAAAGCCTTTCTCTGCATTTCCCGTTTCAGACCCAGCGAATTCAGCTCCATCTATCCTAGATGGGTTTGACCACCGCAAAGCCATGGCAGGACAGCGAGTGGAGCTGCCTTGCAAAGCATCAGGGCACCCGGCACCAAAGTACCGCTGGCTGAAGGACAACGTGCCCTGGGAGCCCGACAGCCGCTTTCGGCAGACGGTCACGGGGCTGCTCATCGAGAGCACGCGGCCCTCGGACTCGGGCAGCTACGTCTGCGAGGTGTGGAACAACTACGGCACGGCCGAGATGATCGGGCGCCTCCACGTCAAACGTAGGTCGTGGCTTGGTGCCACCGGTGAGGAGGGAGGGCTTGGACAGGTCCCTGCCTTCGGCAGGTGTCCTGGTTTAGGGTAAATTTGGGAGAGAAGCTCTCGATGGGGTCTCTCTGGAAGATCTCCCAAGCGATCCCCCAGTTGGTTTGGGAACAAGACCTCATTGGAGAGAAGTGGAAAATATTGTTTATTTAACAGGCGAAGTGCAAAAAAAAATGAACAATATTAAAGAACAAAATCTCTCGCCGCTCCAAGAGATGGCCAATTCAGAGAGTCCTCCTCATTGGCTGCAGCTCAGCTCTCTCAGCCTTTATCAGTCCCTCTGGGGCTGGAAAATGCCTCAGCCCTGGCCAAGCCCCACTGGGCCACAGGGGTGAGCTCATGGTGCTCTTCTGGGATTTTAGTCCCTGCAGGTTTGAAAAGTTCAGGAAAAATGGGGAAAAAACCACAGTCCAGGGCACTTCTCTGCCTCAGCTAGTGAAAAACCTGACAGAAAGCAAAGGAGGGCTCTGGGCCACTGTCCACGCTGCAGACAGCACAGGCCATGTGTGAGGGAACCTTCTGATCTTTATCTTTTGAAAACAGCCGCCTCAGACATTCCACCACTTCTCCTTCTCCCCCTTCNGAGAGTCCTCCTCATTGGCTGCAGCTCAGCTCTCTCAGCCTTTATCAGTCCCTCTGGGGCTGGAAAATGCCTCAGCCCTGGCCAAGCCCCACTGGGCCACAGGGGTGAGCTCATGGTGCTCTTCTGGGATTTTAGTCCCTGCAGGTTTGAAAAGTTCAGGAAAAATGGGGAAAAAACCACAGTCCAGGGCACTTCTCTGCCTCAGCTAGTGAAAAACCTGACAGAAAGCAAAGGAGGGCTCTGGGCCACTGTCCACGCTGCAGACAGCACAGGCCATGTGTGAGGGAACCTTCTGATCTTTATCTTTTGAAAACAGCCGCCTCAGACATTCCACCACTTCTCCTTCTCCCCCTTCACTCTGAGATCTAGTTTTAAAGCTGCAAAATTTATTTCTGGGCTGAATAGATGAATGGGGATATAATTCAGCATCAACCCAGGACATTAGGTTTTTTGGAGACAGCAGCTTTTATGGAGATGGCCAGTGTCACAGATAGGTGGGGGGGTTTAGATAAGTCCCTGCCTTTTGCCCAGGCCTCTGGCAGCAGACAGTAGCTTTATTGAGGTGGCCATCACCCCAAAACTCACTCTTATTCACAAATTCTTTAATAATGCCTGATTCAGTCTATTATAGAATGAAGTATTTATTTAATAGACCCAAAAACAACAGACATAGGACTTAAAACAGGCTATATACTACACAGGAATAAGGACAAAAGAGACTACTAGTAAATAAATACAGCACAAGGCTAAATGTACCATTCATGTTACAGCTCATGGGAAATAATTTAACTTAGGATCCAGTGTTNGAATAGATGAATGGGGATATAATTCAGCATCAACCCAGGACATTAGGTTTTTTGGAGACAGCAGCTTTTATGGAGATGGCCAGTGTCACAGATAGGTGGGGGGGTTTAGATAAGTCCCTGCCTTTTGCCCAGGCCTCTGGCAGCAGACAGTAGCTTTATTGAGGTGGCCATCACCCCAAAACTCACTCTTATTCACAAATTCTTTAATAATGCCTGATTCAGTCTATTATAGAATGAAGTATTTATTTAATAGACCCAAAAACAACAGACATAGGACTTAAAACAGGCTATATACTACACAGGAATAAGGACAAAAGAGACTACTAGTAAATAAATACAGCACAAGGCTAAATGTACCATTCATGTTACAGCTCATGGGAAATAATTTAACTTAGGATCCAGTGTTTCTTGCAAACAAATTTGTGATGGAGCACACATCAAAATCCTTTTATTCAGTTCCCAGGAAAGTAAAAATGAAACCTGCATCCAAACTCCAGGGAGAAGCCCTGTATATTTATCAGAGTATGTGTGTGTAGAAAGCTCCTGCCTCCATGATAATTTGCCCGTCTTTTCTAGTCTTTGTAAAACAGTGT
>VWZN01008039.1:24815-40729 GCA_013396955.1 Regulus satrapa
ACATAGGACTTAAAACAGGCTATATACTACACAGGAATAAGGACAAAAGAGACTACTAGTAAATAAATACAGCACAAGGCTAAATGTACCATTCATGTTACAGCTCATGGGAAATAATTTAACTTAGGATCCAGTGTTTCTTGCAAACAAATTTGTGATGGAGCACACATCAAAATCCTTTTATTCAGTTCCCAGGAAAGTAAAAATGAAACCTGCATCCAAACTCCAGGGAGANTTACCACACAGGATAACACAAAAAGAACTACCAGTAGATGAAAGCACAGTGCATGATAATAAAGGTGCCTGTGTTACAGCTAGCAGAGAAATAGTTCAGATTAGGAGCCAATGTCCCTTACCAGTGGATGACAGTGATGTTCAGAGTTCTCCTAATTTCTCTCAGTCCCAGAGAAGTATCTCAATACCAACGTCTCACCATCAAGGAGAACTCAACACGAATTTGGAGAGTATAGAAGAGATTTCTGATTTTATGGAAATCATAGTGGCCTTATAATGGCAAAAGTAGTAATCTGCCAGTCACTTATTTCTGCTTATCCTTTCCCATGCATTCAAGGCAGGATGTTTATTGCTGCCTAAGGGTGTTTTCAGCCAATATAATTCACCACAAGCCAAACCATACGGGCCTAGTTTAGATTTGGGGAAGTAGATAAGTCTTTTGCTGTGTCAGGGGATGAAAGGTCCTGTCACAGTTGACTGTTGGTGTTGTTGCCTGATATCAAAAGGGGAAAACCCTTGCAACAGTGGTGAAATAGTAAAATAAAAAGCAGCCCTTAATTGGAAGCTTCCAGGTATCCCAATGGTCGTGGACACACCCAGTACCATATCCCCACAACTTTATAAGGTTAACTAATTAGTATTCTTAACAAATTTTGTCCAATTGAAAGAGCAGTTGTTAGGTAAATTTTGAAGTTGGTCCAGGGCTTCTTTGCCCTGCCTCTTGTTATGCCTTCTCAGATTCTGCTCGTAAAACAAAATGTTCTTCTTGTAGGTCCTCTAACTGAAAATAAGACTAAACAGTATTTCAGAAATATGGTAGAAGGTTAGCTTATTGTTCTAAAATTTGAGAGAAAGGGTGGGAAAAATCCTATGAGCTACATAACTCTGTAATAATATTCTTCAGAGCTACAAATACATTAAAAACTCACATTAGCAAAACTGTTTAGGCATCAGTATCAAGTTGTTCCCTTACCTTGCCGTACCTTCTGTTTCCTTAATTTATCTTAGCAATGATTAGAGTCCTCAAAGTTGTGGAACGACACAAAGCAGGCTCTGTGGAGATGAGTTAGTTGGCCAATTGAGCGATCAGAAGTGCAAATGGATGCAATTTCCAGTGTAGCTGTATAATTTATCACATGGAGGATATGTAATTTAGAAGCATGAATTGGGTGCTGGAAAATAAATTGCAAATGTTCTCATAAATAAAACTGCCAAACTCTCATTGCCATGACTCATGGTGCTCAGTAATGTTGAATACTCATACTTCCCCTCAGTCGAGTATTCATGTGTGAATATTCCGAATGTTTCACAAATTCTACAAAGATAATTATTACTTCAGGAGCACCACACTGGAAAATTGTTATGCTACTACTGTTGAAAAAAACCCCAAATTATTTCCTGGAATAGAAATAATGCTTTGTGAACTAACATTTTCACCTAGACAGCATGACTAGCACACTGAAGAGGGAGAAGTTTGTGAACCGTTCAGGCCTTAAAAATATCCTCACAAATAGTTGCATATAATGTTTTCAGGCAAAATAAAATCAAGCTGAAAAATCTGCCATTCATGAGTTATAACTGACTGAGGAGCTTTGGTTTTAAATGTATTCATCAAAATACATCAAAATAGTCATAAAAATGAGTTGAATTCCATCTGTCTTGTATAATGCAAAGTCAAAACTCGCAGAGACATTATGTAATTATACTGCTGATGGTACCCAAAGCATCCCCAGTGTCTGGTGATGTATTTTTCCCAATGACTCTGCATTTGGACAGCCAGTGGAAATTCTCTGGATCAGGCTGATAGGAGGGCAAAGAAATTTTAGCCTCCTCTGCAATGGAGGATATGGTTCGCTTGCACCATCATGGCTCTGGGATACTGGTGATGTGCTTGAGTGTGGCTATTTAGTTTAATGGATTGTTTCCAGCTTTTAGCTTGTGTAGTCTATTAATAGGAAACAGAGATATTGGCTGACTTTTAACATGCACCTGAACACAGATCAGGTATTGCTTTGGACCTGTGTCTGTAATACAGAAGGTCTGAGACCACTGTGTGTTTTTTTCCCAGGCCTCTGCTCCTGATTAACCACTATGGATTTATTCCAACTTTTATGTTATAAAATATTTAATAACGTGAACCAGTTACTTTTCTTTTTTAAGTGTGTGTGCATGTATGTGCACATGTATGCAAGCTACTAAAAGAAAAGATAGGATGGTCTTTATTTCATGTCACAGATAGTATCAATGGTGATAGCAATCCCTAATCTTTATAAAGAAGTCAAACTGATTTATACAAATCATGAGATTAAATCTGTGTTCTGCAATGCTGGTAACTCCTAGGTGACAGAATAAAGATTATTTTCCTTGAATTTGCATTTATGACTTTCCTTTGGTACTGTTTATCCTCTTTTTTTGCAATGTAAAACTTGCATTCTCCCGTCCCACCCTTTCTTTAGGCTGACTTGAAAATATTGTAGTCCTCCCACATCAAAGCAGATTCATCTGGTGAGCCCACACACTAACACTTCCATGGGGACATATGAGATAGATATCCATGGGTGTACCTGCATCAACTTCTTCCACTCTCAGAAGCTAATCTTGTAATTGATATTTATTACAATAGTTCACATCAGGAAGTGAATTGGGAAAGTGTAAATTTGGTTCCTCTTGCCAGAAATCAAACCAGAAAATTAGTTTTAGGAATTCACTTAATGCACAAGATTCAAAGACCCACCCTGAAAAACGCGAAATAACATCCTGACCTACTAAAACCTGTGCCATGTCAAATCCCACAGCACTAATGGTGTTATATGTAGGTCTGATCCTACTGTTCACCTGGGCATGGGATTATGTGTTGAATAGGTTATCCCTATAGATCTATTTACATTTATTTTCTTGTCATGGGGGTTGGTGGGGAAAATTATTTTTTTTTAGAGCAATACAGTCATCTGTTATTTGTGGGGTTTTTTTCTGGGAGGGCTTGGTGGTTTTTTGTTTGTTTGTTTTTTGGGTGGTGTTTGTTTGTTTGCTTGTTTGTTTGTTTTAAGGGTAATTTTTGGCTGTGATTTTTATTCTCCTTATTGATTTTTATTCTCCTGTGATTATTGTTCTCCCGAACTGAGAGCCAACATTTTACCTGCGTACGAATGCACACTTATACTTAATGCATACATTTATTTTATTTCATCTATACATTTATTTTATTTCCACTTAACGCTCCATTTCCCTTTCTCTCCCCCCTTATTTCCACTCAAACCTCCAGAGCCGCTAAAAGCCACCATCAGCCCGCGCAAAGTCAAAAGCAGCGTCGGCAGCCAAGTGTCCTTGTCCTGCAGCGTGACGGGAACCGAGGACCAGGAGCTGTCCTGGTACCGCAACGGGGAAATCATCAACCCTGGCAACAACGTGCGCATCACCGGCGTCAACCGCGAGAACCTGATCATGGACGGCATGGCCAAGAGCGACGGCGGCGCCTACCAGTGCTTCGTGCGCAAGGACAAGATGTCAGCCCAAGACTACGTCCAGGTGGTGCTGGAAGGTCAGTCTTCCAACTTTCTGGCAGCTCTGGTTTGCAAAATCACGCGCAAGTCGTTTTTGGCGCTGTCGTTTTCGGAGTGGTGGTGCCCTGAAGGTGTCGGAATAGAATGATGCGCTTTCGAGGCAGTGTTGGTGTAGGAGGTAATAAAAATGCTGGTCTTTCATTGGAGGCCTCCGGGGGCAGATATGGAAAAATACCCACCCCACATAGGGCAAATTTTATAAGTTTAGCAAATCAGCATAATTGACAGGAAGTCCCAGTTAGAACCTCAGGTAATGAGGTCATTCTCCCCCTTGGTTCCACCTTTCTTGCTACTGGCTGTAGTTTGTTTTTGAGAAAATGTCTTGGAAGGATAGCTTATCTTTGGTTCCCAGGAAAAAGCAAGACAGGAGTGGGGCTTTTGGGAATGTGTTTTGTCTTTCTGTTTGTCAGAGTGGGAAAAGTGCTGGAGTTAGCTAGCAGCTGTGTAACTATACAATAATAGTCTACAGAGTTAGAATATATATGAAGAATTTATAAAAGCAAAAATAATTTTGGCATGAGTGGAGTTTACAAAACAAAGAGAACTCATGAAACGTCCATGGGGTTTATTGTGCCCCAGTCATAAGAGAATGGAAAAAAACAAATTGAAAAAAATACAGCATTCCCAAGCATGTCTCTGTTAAAGATCCAAACATTGCTTTTCTGATCGGGTGTATTGGCTGATGGCTTGGAGATCATCTTGAATAACTGATACAATGTTCTACATGATAATCAAGTGAGGAAAGTCATCAATTTGCACAGAAGCATCTCGCTAATGAGACTGTGGTGCAGGCATGGCATGGACACTATTTTTAGAGTCTCTGTAGAAGAAGAAGAAGAGATTACCTGCCTGGACTGAGTTACCTCGGCAACCATCTCCCGTGACTAGGAAAGCCTAAAGAGCATATTGATAATCTATCATGGTGTTGGGAGAGTGCAGGTTATCAGAGAGCAACAGCAGGGAAGATTTCAAAGACACTCAGGTCTCACTGGGAAAATAATGTCTGCTTTCATCTCAAAAAAAAAAAAAAGCCTGTCACTTTAATTTTTAAAAAGGGGGGAAAATGAGGAGGAGGGGTGGCAGAGGTACATAGTGTGCACACTCACAGATTTACTGGTCCTGTGTCAGCTCCCTTTCAGAATAAAAAGCCTTTTTTTGTGTGTGTGTGTATGTGTTGCTGCTGTTCTGTTTTCTGAGGGATGACAGTATTCAGTACACCACAAAGGAAAGGAAAAGATTCAGGAATGAAAATAAAGAAATAAATTAGAAACTCTTACACATAAGCAATGGGACACAAATTAGAGAGAGGGCAGAGGAAAAAAAAATCAATCAAATCAAATCAAATGCTCTTCCAGGGATGATGAGGCCTTTCAACATTCTGAGAATGTCAGTGCTTATCTCTTTACCAGGTGGCAAGTAAGGGAATTTTGCAGTCCTGTTTTTTAAGTAATATTTTCAAAGGCAAATAAACACACATTGCATGACCACAGAAAGGACTTCCTAGCTAATACCAGGGTGTCAGCACCCCGTAGTGTTACCCTATTGAACTCTCTGGAGAGATGGGTATTTAATCCTGCTCCCTGCTTACAAAGTTTCTGTGCCCATCCATTTTCTTTATTCATTTCCCTGGTACAGACTGAGTATTTTGGAAGACAGTTCACAAGACAAAGTGTCTGACTGCTCTCACTCTGAGAAATATTAATCTGTAGCACAAAACGCCTATGGAAAGAAATTGGCATCACTGCTGTTACTGACAATCTGTATTCAGAAAAGTTTCATTTAATACATTCCAAGATGGGGCATTGCATGTCAGGACTAAACTGCTGTGTGAAATCAGCCTATGCAAGTTGTGCCTAGTTCTGGAAAACAGAATTCATCCTTAATTTTACAAGGAGCTAAAATCTACCAGAAGAGAATCTCCAAATGTTTTGAGGTTTTGCTGTATGTCTTTTGTTATGAGCTGCTCGTGGTTTAAAAATTTTTCTGCAGGAACACAGTAGTTCATTGAGATGCCTGATCCTATTCAAGTGTATTTTCTACAGCAGAGCCACTACCCGGTTTCTCAGAAGATGTAAAAGAGACTTGCCATAAGCAAAGAGTCATTTAAATCCTCTACTGCCAAAATTCATTTCCCTCTCTCAATAATGAGGGTTACATCCTGGAAAACAATTGTCTGTGTTTCTTCTAAAAAATATCTTGGCTCACAAGGTATGCTCCAGGATAGAGGGGACAGGCTTTACACCATTAAAGCATTGTTTTCCTGCTTTTCTCTCCCTCGGCAGACGGAACTCCCAAAATCATCTCTGCCTTCAGCGAGAAAGTGGTGAGCCCGGGAGAGCCAGTGTCCCTGATGTGCAACGTGAAGGGGACTCCCCTGCCCACCATCACCTGGACACTGGACGAGGATCCCATCGTGAAGGACGGCAGCCACCGGATCAGCCAGATCATCACGTCCGAGGGCAACGTGGTCAGTTACCTGAACATCTCCAACACTCAGGTCCGGGACGGGGGCGTTTATCGCTGCACCGCCAACAACTCTGCGGGAGTCGTCCTGTACCAGGCTCGAATAAACGTAAGAGGTGCTTGTCAAATCAGCTCCTCAAAAAAAACACACATAACTCATTGTAGTGGAGAAGAAGATTGTTGCATGTGATGAGATTTTGGAATGCCAAAAACCAACTTACTGTTTGTTTTTGTTTTTTTTTCTTCCTCTCCTTTTCTCCTCTGCTCTCTTTTCCCACCCTGCCTCTCCAGCCCCATCTAGAAAGTGTATGGTATGGTTAAATGTTGGAAGAACCCTTTGGCTTGTGTCCTTTAATCTATTTTTCCTATCCTCATCTCTACTAGTTCACAGTCTCTTTGCTTTAGTCCTGCTGTGCATGTTTTGTTTTTATTTTCTTTTCCTCCTTTACTTGTCCAACATCCATTGTAATTATTCGTGTATAAAGAACTTTAGCTTGAATTTCTGGCTCTACATGTCAAAATGCCCATCCTCATGGGTATATATAAACTTCATATACTTAGCAAATAAAAAAGTTAACTGTTTCAGTGTTCTCATGTGTAACAGGATTCCAGCTCCATATCAGTGTTAGTATTTCACATTAATTAAATCACACTCCGCCTTTTAATTTGTAACGAAGCATAGATTTTATCAGGCAAGTGTTGGATAATACAAATACATACCCCCACATAATTAGTATGGATGCTGCAGGGTAAGCAAAAAACTAGAGCATACAAAGATTAGGGAAACTGCTTAAGTAGCTCTTAAAAGGAGAAATCTCTGAAATGCTAAGAACCGAGGTGCGAGCCGCACCCGTTAGCATCTGCACACCCAGAAACAATTGCACACATTCCCTCGAGCAGGGGCGCCTCTAAATTGTCCTCGAGAGTTCCTTTCTTTGCCTCGGCAGGGCCGGCGAGCATTCGGCCGATGAAGAACATCACAGCCATTGCCGGGAGGGACACCTACATCCACTGCAGGGTCATCGGGTACCCCTACTACTCCATCAAGTGGTACAAGAACTCCAACCTGCTGCCCTTCAACCATCGCCAAGTGGCGTTCGAGAACAACGGCACGCTGAAGCTCTCGGACGTGCAGAAGGAGGTGGACGAGGGCGAGTACACCTGCAACGTCCTGGTCCAGCCCCAGCTGTCCACCAGCCAGAGCGTGCACGTGACGGTGAAAGGTGAGGGAGAAGCAGAGCCTAATTGCTAATTGCTGGGTCGTTTGCGGAACTGCACGCGTGGGATTGTCCTGGCAGACGGATAACGAGCGGTTTGAGGAGGATAATCCAGATTTGTGTTTATTTTTAATGATGACGCAGAGCTAATCAGTCACTGTGTCACTGTTCTCTCCTGACTTTTACCCTCCTTGGCTCAGCTGGAGAAGGGTTGCCTTGTTGTTGTGGCCTCTGAGTGGGGGCCTTGCAGCTCAAGTTTGCTATAAGCAAATACTTTTATATATATATATATATAACTTTTCACCACAACTAAATCAGGAAATTATTGGTTTGTCACACATATTTCACTGGTGACTGTTTCTCTACTGGACAACAAAGTTCCAATTATCATTAGCCAGTGACTTTCCAGCTTTTAAAACATGGGATGAGATTTTTAATGTCTGCATTTTTGCCACTGAGCAGAGATAGGAACTAAAAGCATTAACCTTGCTTCCCTCTTATTAAGTGATTATCTGAGTGCTCTTCATGCTTAGAAAGATAGCACTGTAAATAAATGTGACTTGAAATTCCAATGGGATGATTCAAATCTATTCAAATAGTCCAAAACAAGGATGTTCAGATGGCCCTGAAAGACTTAAGAAAGAGGTTGAGAATAGAAATTTTTTGCCATTGTGTCCTGACTGTTCTGACATTGGCAGTGTTCAGACCTATTCACGAGGATACAAAAGACAGAAAACCTGATTGCAGCAGCACCTAGTTTTGAGCAATGGGGCCACTTAATACTGCACTTCATGTGAACCTGTGGGAAGAATTGGGGTGTAATTTCACCGTTCCTGAAGTTATTTGAAACTTTTTCTGGGTTGGTTTTATGTTGTTTGGATTTTCTTGGGGTTTTTTGTTTTGTTGGGGGTTTTTTGTTTGTTTGTTTTGTTGGGGTTGTTGTTTTGGGTTTTTTGTTTATTTGGCTGGTTTGGTTTTGTTTGGTTTTTGTTTTTGTTTTTGCTTTCTGGAGGCCGAGGAGAGGAAGGAAGGGAGGCTGAATCTTGCATCCATTCTCAGATAAGATGCAGAGAACTGTAAGGCAAAATGACTTTGTTACAGACATCTGATCTCTTAACTTCCTTCTGCTCTGTTAGTTTTGCCCTTAGCAGTCTGCAGTGATGCAATTGCTGGGGTTTTTTTGTTTTTTGTTTTTTTTTTTGTTTTTTTTTTAAGAGTTTAGGGGATTAGCTTTAACCCATGAGCAATTTGGACTCTGAAAGGCATGACATCTCACACACNTTTTTTTTTGTTTTTTGTTTGGTTTTTTTTTTTCAAGAGTTTAGGGCATTAGCTTTAACCCATGAGCAATTTGGACTCTGAAAGGCATGACATCTCACACACCTGAGACCATCAGGGGCACTGGTCACAAGCTGTGGCATAAAAAGCCAATGTCACCTTTTGTTTTCATGTGTGTTGAGCTTTGCTTGACATTACAATGATATCACAGATCTCTTGGTAGAGTTTAGGAACTCAATGACAAATCAGTCACTGTGTTGCTGCTCCACTAAGAGGCCACCATGGAAATTCTGGTGGGGAAAAGCTGCCTCTTAAATGATGCCATTTTTCAAATGACTGTCAGAATGAATGTAGCCAGACAAAACAAATCCAGCAGTCACAGGCATTGAGATCAAAACAACACCAGTCACTGAGAATGCTAACTGGTATCTTGGGTGAAATACTGCTTTCTCTTCCATTAGGTTATAGTTTCCAACTTGACAATTCCACCCCCAGAAAGTAGATTGCCAGCTCTAGCAATTTGGATTGAGCTATAACTTTTGTCAGTGATTTTACTTCCTTGATGGGGTTCTACTTCCCACTAGACTGGGCCTTGAAAAGAAACTGTAATTTGAAAATAAGATTAATAGCCTGACCTCATCTACAAAGCCCAAAATGTCACAGGTGAGGTTTTTAGGTCAGACGTGAACAGTTCACAAGGTTCTGCTGTTGTAGCTTGAGGTAGGCAGTGCCAGAGTAGATTTTATCTAACATATTAGTGGGGAGTAAAAGGTGGCCTGGTGCTTTAAAATATTATTATTGTGTGTGTGTATGTTGCCTTGTCATTCTGTAGACTCCAAAATTAACGGGATGAGCTTTTAAGCATTTATATTTGATACCAAAAAAATACAAAATATGGCCCACCTTGCATACTGGAGGTTAAAAGTACTCTGAAATATGACGTTGTAAGGAGAGTTAAAATCAATGCTCAAATAACCTTATTTACAGTTCAGCTTCTCCTACCATCAGTTTTTTTTTTTTTTTTTTTCCAGAGAAACAGAGGGAGAATTATTGTCCATCTTCCATAAGTCTTTTGCTTTGCTCTCAGTTCTGCAAAAAGCTTTGTGGGTGACCTCAAACCAGTCACCTGAAGGGTGATTCAGAATAGATGACACTTCATAAGATGTTACTTAGTGGTTTTTCCCCCACCATATTCTGTTTTGCAGATGTAATTATTAATTTTCTCATGAGTTTAGCATTTCTGGGGTATCAGAATGTTCCAGAAACAGTGTGTTCATTTAAAAAAGCCACCTGGGTCACCAGGAAAAATGGCAATAAGGCACAAACTGAACTCAGAAATATCCATACATTTTTTTTAATATTCAATTTCAGAAGCTTACAGCTTAATGACAGTTCACCATTATGTAGCATTTATATGTTCAAAGTTCTGCTCCCATTGAAATGAAGCTGCTCCTGAGAGTTCTGTTTTCTCCTTCAAAGCAGTCACATCACCCAGCTTAGCAGCTCTCTGGGAAAGACAGATTTAAGTAATTTAATTAGCTTTATCTGACAGATCTGTGGCAAAGGTAAATGCAGAATTTGGCTCTATGGGGCAGCATTTACCAGCATTAGGCAAACAACTGGTTTTTAAAGCTGGCAGCCCTCTGACACATTTACTTCCCACTTTTCAAATCCTCCAGCATGTGAAGCATCCTGGTTCTGTCTTGGATGAGGACTTGCTTAAAGCAGCATTTAAATAAAAACATTAACACCATGAGCGTGCCATCAAATAGAAGAGTGCTGCCCACTCTGCAGAGGATTTTGACATTTACAAACATTCAAATGGAAGTGAAATAATCCTTCAGAAATCATAATAAGGACACAGATAGGAGAACAGAACATTTATTGACAATAACTTTAAATGAACTCCTGGCTGCCAGAGAACCTGAGTGGGGCTTTCAGAGCCTTGCTGTACATCCTCCCACCTGGCAGGCTCTGGGAAAGCCAAAAGCTTGGGAGCTGGGCACTTCTGTGTTATTTTACCTTAGATCCTCTACGTCTTTGCCCTGGTGACCAGAAGAATCAATAAGACACAATATGAAATCCATTGTGCCATATTTTAGGAATCACTGCTGCCCTCATCTGCATATATACCTGTGCCAGAGGTCTGCAGGCTCCAAATAACTCTGTCCCACAGAAATGCGTCTTGTCATTCCTGCCCTGCCCTCTCCCCCCTGCTCTTGCCTTCCCCTTGTCTCTGTCCCAGAATCTGGATTTGGAAGCCAGCAGTGCCCTGTGCTGGCAGCTGGGAGTGCATGAGCTGGCAGGAAAAAGCTGTGCAGCTTTCTGCTTGGCAGATATAACTCCCATGGAATCCTGCCTGAGTCCTAACAGGGGTTTTTGGAAATCAAACCATCTTGATTTTTTTTTGGTTTTTTGTTTTTTTTTTTGGTTTTTTGGTTTTTCAATTTAGACAAATGATTTGGCCAGTTCTTAGTTCTGACAAAAAGCCATGCAAACTCCCCACCCTGTAATGCACAAGTAATGCACAAGAGGGAGACTAGAGTTGTACTTACATACGTCATTTTTGTATTCCACTCACCTTTGTTAACCACTCACCTTTGAAACTGTATTATTACAGTTATTTTCAGCACATTTTGCCTTGGCCAATGCTAGGTGCAATTTTACTTTTATGTTTCTTTGGTAGGGTAAATGGAACCTCCTTTCTCCCTGCCTTCTGCAAAGTGGGAACAGTAGTTACTCCCATCATCAGAAGTAATTGAGATTAATCTTGCTAAGAATATTGCACATGTCCTTGCCAAGAACAGAATTATTCTTAGCAGCACCATTTTTTTGCTCTGTGTTCATCCCAGCTCTCGTGGATTGCCAGAGAGGTTAGTACACGTTTGCCAAAGGCAGAAGGCTGTTGGAATCAGAGATCCCAAAGAGAAGAATATTCTGCAGAAGATGCAGATTTTCAGTTCACTCTTACTCAGAATGACCTGTCCTCCTCAGTTTTCTTCAGCTCCTCCTTTCCCAAGTCCTGGCTCTTCTCCTCTAGGTTCTAAAATCAATCTGAACTCAAAGTATTTGTCATCTCAGCTCTCATTTCCATGCTGCCTTGTTATCAAGACTCAAAACTACCCTTTCCCCTTGGATACCCCAACCTTTCTCCAGCCACCAGCTCCAGTCCTCTCTACCACGCTTCAAGTTCAAGCACTGGAGTGACAAATCTGCCCTGATTTATGAAATCTCCCCAGCCTGACTCAGCCACTGAAGGGCAGTGCTAGCATGTGCTCAGTGCTGCTTGGGCTCTGTCACTGCAAAATGTCCTTGCCACACAGGACCATGTGAGGGTCTTATTTATTTATTGAATTGCTTTTGCTCAGACTTCAAAATTTGGGCACCATTGTGATGAATTTTTATAGGTATAGCAAGAACATCTGAGGCTGGTGCCCTCTCCTGAACTCGAAATCCATGCTGCTAAATCCATGGGGCAGGTGGGACTTCTCAGGTCCTCACAATACCTTTTTTTAAAATTTTTATTTTATGGTGGAGTTGATATTTACCATGTCTCAGTTTTCCCATTCTGCCACCTTATTCTTGGAAATGGCCAAAGAATTATAGCTGAAACCTTCCAGCTGAAATGACTCAGCTTGAGGGAGACACACCTGGCCTGGAAAACAGCTACCCAAACAAAAGTCAAACTACAAGCAAATTAAAGTAGTCTTATTAGGGGAAGTGTTGGCAACCAAAGAAAGAGGTTATATTACCCACCCTATCTCTAATTTCCATATTTCCATTGAAAAAAAACTCCACATTAAAGTGGAAGGATGTTAAAATCATAATAGTAGCATCTCTTTTACAGCATTTTAGTAAATCTTAGAGCATTTTAAGAACAGGACTGAGATATTATCTCCAATTTTTTTTTATTAGGCAATTTATAGTAATAGTTTTCCCAGCTACAGCAAAAGCCATCAGTAGTAAGTGATGATTTTCTTGTCATCAGTCTCATGGGATACATTTTCATGTAAACAGCCTGCTGCTATTCACACTTCTCCAACAGGAATTAATTGAAAAAGAAGCCCCTGAGAAGGAAGGACACAGCATCATTAGAGTAAAAAGTGTGGTGTTCAAAGGGACTGTTTCTGATCTTGCAGAGTTTATGTATTTCATTGATTTAGAAAGGTTCTTGTATATAAAGTGAGCACCTCACCTGTTGTGAACCACAAAAAGGAATTGTACCAGCCTCGTTTCATATTGGAATACAAGCAAACTAAACAGTTGCTACTTCTAAATAATTTCACGTTTGCAACTGTTTGAGTAGGTTCTCTTCTTCTTTCCTAGGAAATGCCTAGCTTTTTCTAATATCCAAAATACTGATGGTTAATTTACATTGCAAATCAATTCAGGGAGGATTGGTTTAGGTAGTGAAAAATATGTAGGCACAAAAGGGAAAAAACATCATTGGAAATCTTTGCAGGGTTCTTCTGCTGTGTTCTGCCATCAGTCTGCTAATCTGTGCCTGGAAGTGTGGATTATGGCAAGTGGGAGTTCAGCTTCGCGCTCATATCTCAGATCTTATCTGTCCTACTGACTGAAATTGCCAATAGATTGAATCAGAAGAAAACTTCTGGCCTTGATGCCTTTCAGATACTTCTTTCATTATATCACTTTCTGCCTTTTTTCCACTCCCCCACGCTGTATGGTTTTGGATCTCTTCCAGCTCATCACAACTTCCTTGGGAAGAAATGCTCAGATCTCTCAGAGTGACTGAAGTTGTCATGTAGAGGAATCACACCAGGGCCATGTGGTCAGAGGGAATGAGAATGTGCCACCGTGCAAAACGTCCTGGAAAATGCACTGAGGAATTCTTCTCACATCGTGGGCATGAGGAGTAGTTTGGGGGGGCATGCAGTGGCTGCTTTAAGGGAATGTGCACTTTGATAGGGATGTGTCAAGTGTGTCTAACCTGTAGAAATTCCTGAAGATAAGACTGAAGCAGGCTGATATTCTTGACAGATCTGTGTATTTTTTTTTCCCCATTTAACTTACAGCGGTTTAAGGGTAGGTTTGCACTAAAATACCTGACTTACATTCTTTAAAGTCTCACAAGTGTCATGTGGATGAGTCTTACTTTGCACCAGTGCACTTCTAATATAAATGCTGTAATGACTTCACCTCTGACACTGCAGAAAATGATCACCCAAAAAATATTTGTTTAAGTTGTTTCACCACTATCCCAGTATTCATGACAAGGAATTAGTGTGCACAAATCCAAAACTTTTCCCTTAAATCGAAATTAAAACTCCATGCATTTGTGCACAGTCTGATATCTTTCAAACTCAATTTATGCCTGTGCATGGATGCATTTATTTGTGAATTCTGCATACAATGTGAAATGAGCCTTAATACTTCAAGAAGTGTCTCAGTTAAGGAGTTCAAGGTGTTTGTATATTATGTATGGATTTATCAAAAGCTGGCCCCCTGCTCTCTCTTACAGCGCAGATATGTTTACTTAAGATTACCTAATCTTGTTTAAGATTTGTAAAAAGGCGTGTTCTTGCTCTTTTCTTGCGTTTATTTTGTCAGTTATCTTTTGGCTCTGGTGATTTAGTTGGTCTTGACTTTTTGCAGTGATACCTGAGGACAAAGATCACTTTAGATCAGATAGGGGCTGAGCAAGAGCAGTACCTCTGGAGCAGGTTCCAAAAGTGATGCTTTAATTAGGAAGCATTTTGCCAATGGAGGCATCAGGTTCTTGCATGAAAATCCTCCTGCAGCTGCTGTCTTATCTTTAAATCAAGGTTTTCTCTCTTACAAATAAATAGCAAATTCATTCCCTTGGGCAGGGGACTGAGCTCTCCACCATCCCAGCTTTCCAGGGTGTTTCAGGAGGATAAGGGCTTGCACTTTTCCCCTCACAAAGGAGATGGCTCCATAGATGGACAAGACATGACTTAAAAGCACTTTTGGTTACTACACAATATTTTGAATGGTCTCACATCATGTAGAAGCTCCCACTACAGCTTCAGGGAGCCTGTGAGTGCTGGATGGCAGGAAAGGGGAGTGGGGACTGTGATGGCTGTGAAAACTTAAAAATTTCTAGGCCATGGCTAGGGCTTGTGCAGAGACAAAATAATTCTGGCTTTTTCACTCCCAGTGCATGAAGTCTGGGGTCACATGGCTGCCCTAAGTGACTGCACAGCTCGGTGGTTGTGATTTTGCATCAGCCATGAATATTCATCGCCAAAAGTGTTTTATACTGCAAGCACAGCCCCTGCGACAGTGCTGTTGCAAGAAAAGCCATCAGGGAGCTGTTTACAGTGATAAAGCAGGGGATGACTTTCGTTTTTCTGTGCAGAACACCAGCAGGCTGCTGCAGGGAACAGGAGATCTGCAGGATGCTCTGTCTCAGTGAATCATCTCAGCTGCTCCTCCCAGCAAAACTCCCATGCAAAGGAGGGCAAGAGATTAAGGATGTTCCTCTGCTAATGGAGAGCAGCGTGGAAACCCTCCTTGCCCTCCTTTCCAGCAGTCCCCCAGAGGTACAGAAGACCTTGCTAGGGCACGAAAACATAATTTAAATCTTCCTCTATTAGCACTAATGAGGCTGGCCCATGCTCCTCTTCTTAAATAGACACTTAATTCAAGCTCTCATCAATAAAGCATTCCCAGGACACAGCACTTGGTGGCATGAAGCAGAGATTTTCAGTCTTCTGCCTATGGTGGGTAGAGAAAGAAACATCTCTTCCATGTACACAAGCACACAGACTATTTTCTCTCTAGTTAGGATGAAATAACTTATATATTAAATAGCACAATTTCACCAAAAAATCAAGTCCAAGCTCTGGAATATGGCCAAACTAAAGCTATGTGTAGGGAACGAAAATGCATTTAAACAGCTTGAAGTATTTTAAACAGATTTTAAATACTGTCCTACTCTAAGTTTTCTCTTAAAGTACTATATACCCCTCTTATTTTTTTTTAGTTTTATTTGGCAATGGTACAGCTGTAATGTGCAAAAAACCATCTTCACATTGGTTAATCAAGCTTTATATTTTCTTCTATAAAAGATATATTTTGACTTTTTACTGCAGATACTGATAGAGACAAAATTTTGTGTTTCAGAAATTATTTGCAGGGTATCATCATATATTTTCAATTTTTTTTTTTTTTTTTT